>BQKZ01000615.1:67686-72474 GCA_036244855.1 Temnopleurus reevesii | reverse complement strand
GGCTAATCTAACCGTTACCGCCGACGAAAGATCACAGACTGAAACAGAACGTGGATGATAACTCGCACTCTGACATGTCTTATTTTTCCCTCAAACGCAATTGCAGTTGCTTGCAAGCCATATCTGTTTCATGCACAAATGTTATCTGTTTCATACATAACACAAATGGATGTGAATTGAATTGAATTAAATTGAATTGAATTGAATTAAATTGAATTGAATTGAATTAAATTGAATTGAATTAAATTGAATTGAGTTGAATTTATTCAATATCCAATCAAATGATTACATGATACTGTACAACAAAGGAATATTACAGTGCTGAAACATAAAGTTACAGGATAAAGGGAGCCTGTAAATATCATGGATATTAGTCGAGTCTGGCACCTATTCACAAAGTCCTGTAGACTTGAAAGATGTTATAAGAAATTGCATTAACAAGTTAAATTGTATAGATTCTACATTAAAATGTATGTATACTTCACATGATTAATTGTGTTTAAAACGTGAATTACACACACATATATATTCACACATAAATTACACTCACACATAAATTTATGGTAAGGACGGATGGACAACTATGAATGCAAAAAAAGAGAGAATACTGAATTCCTATCAACCCTCATAAAATATTTTATCACTTTCAAATAATAAAAAAAGAATGAATTCAATATAACTATAATAAGGACACATTCATACAATTATATATTCTACAAAATATATTTACTTGAATTGTAGAAAAGGTTTTTGTACAAATGTTTGTTAAATAAAAAAATATATATATTCCCCCAATGAAAAAAGCTTGAATCCGAATTTCTTCGTTTTTGTCAAATTTTGCGTATATAGTGCACAATATAATTACCATATATTTTCACTGAAATACAAATTTTCTTATTTTTCTTGTCTTTTCCACCAAGCCTGATATATGTTCTTTGACATGAAACCCAATTTTTGTTAACCTTTGCCGTTTTTGTTATCGTAACATAGGGGTGACGATGTCAGTGCCGTAAATCTCGACACCCATTCAAATCTGTCAAACGGCGCTTATCAGTACGAAACAGACATTTTCGAATCGCATAATTTTTTAACATGATAAATGTGATGATCGCGTTTCGTTTGATAATAATGATCGGAATCATTTTTTATATTTTCCTGAAATGGCTGTCTAATGGAATTCTGATTATCACCACGTGGGGGATAGAAATTGGCAACAAAGAGATCTTCGCGTGGCCTGTTACTTATCGCAAGATCGCACGCGGGAGAAAATGACATTTGGCGTGGCAGACAGCTTGACGTTTGTATTAACCGTGTTTGTTTATTTATTTCTATTCTCTATCTGCAGGTTACTATGGTTACTCCAGCGTCATTCAGATTCCATCGGCGAGGTCGCTTGTCTCCGTGCCGTCACCGCGCCATCGCGGTTTCCAGTTCCACACCACTTCGAGCTCCGCGGTACATGTGGGCAGCAAAACCAAGCAACGCAGAGGGCGCCCTAGGAGTGACTTGGGAGCGGAGAAAAAGAATGTGCGGACGCAACAAGTGACAACTCTCAATATTCCATCCACCGAGGGCCTTCTCAAAACCATGGACTCATCGCATAGCGGACTTTTTATCCTGTCCACACTAGCGGAGAAACTGGACAGCACGGAAAAGCAGTACTACGAGCAAGCGAGGGCGCTTTACTACCCGAGCGACTTCACAGCACTTTCGAATCAGTCCCCGATCAGACAGATCAACGCGACTCTGAACTATGGCAGTGTCGCAGGCAATAACGTCCAGCCGGCTGAGGGGTCCGTCCCATCCCGCGACGACCGCGCCACCACACCGTCCAGCCCCATCAAGGCAACGTCACCATCCAGCATGGTCGTTATGCAGTCGCCCGACTCCCCCACGACCACCACGACGCTCTACGATGCTCAACCCGTCAGTCCGCTCTCGGCCGAGTCCAACCCGACGGCGATGTCGCCGCTGGGTGGAGCGACGATGCCGGGTCATTCGTGTCCCGAGTGTGGAAAGAGCTACAGTACTTCAAGCAACCTTGCCCGACATAGGCAGACGCATCGAAGCGTGACTGATCAGAAGGCCAGGAAGTGCCCGCATTGTGATAAAGTCTACGTTTCTATGCCAGCACTCAGTATGCACATCAGGTAAGATACTCTACATCATCTTCTCAAAATATAATCTTTTCAAAATCTCTGAAATTAGGACAGATTAACGGTAAAACATTTGATAAATCAATAACCTAATATACGTAAAATACGAAAGCCTTTGTATCACAAATAAAGTTTCATGAAACATTCACAATGAACATATGAGGAATAGTTTATTTACTTGTTTGTTTGTTTGTTTTTCTTCTGTAAAATGATTTTATCTACTTCTTGCTCATTTCGATACTTTTACGTTTTAAGGCCATTTAATTCCACATTCAATTACACTATAAGCAAGAATTGCAAGGAAAAGGAAAGAAATTTTTTAACAAGAGACATCGTTGTCATGGTTGTAGAATTTATCTGACTCAAATTAGTAATATAAAAAATATAATGTAAAATAATTGAAACCAGACAAAATGAGTTGAATTTTCAATTTCTCAAAATGTTCTTAAAATTACCAATCACTGAGATGACAAGTCTCACTCATCAATTTTTCCTTTATTTTTCACCTTTTCCCCATAGGACACACAAGCTCGGGTGCAAGTGCAACATCTGCGGCAAGTGCTTCAGCCGCCCCTGGCTGCTCCAGGGCCACATCCGGACCCATACCGGTGAGCGCCCCTTCTCATGCCCCCAATGCGGCAAGGCCTTCGCCGACAAATCGAACCTCCGAGCCCACATCCAGACGCACTCAACCGTCAAACCATACGTCTGCCAGAAGTGCAACAAGGCTTTCGCGCTAAAAAGCTACCTCTACAAGCACGTCGAGTCCGCATGCTACCGTGCAACATAGGTGTGTATGTGTGTGTGCTTGCGAGCGGACAATGCTAATTATAGTCTGATGATGGCTACCAGTTTACAGCAGCCTAAACGTCATTCTACTAACGTTCTACAATTGCTTATCGTGTGACAACTGGTGAACTCTCTTTAATTATTCTTCACCACGATGAACATCTTTCAAACCTTAATCGAATTCAAGTTCATTAGAGAGGATGCGATACCATCCAATCTCACACCTTCCGGTTCGAGTTTTAAATTATTACGTTACGCACGTATGACCAACATCAAATGTTATCTATTTTTTGTCCGTCACAATTTATGATGATGTCAAATGTGCCACAAGATTGTCATGTTTGTTGTGCAAAATAAACTTAATCTCATGATAATTATTCATTAAAATATATTGGAATTCAAAATGAGACAGATAGTGTCTGTGACAAACATATTTAATTTTAGGGATTCTTTATGATCTAGGAAATTGTACTTTTTTTATTTCGTTCAAATACCACTTTTTTGTAGAGTGCCTGAAGAGTGCCTTCATATAGTCTTCCGTTTTATGTCATAAAATTTGATTTAAAAGATACGACAATAAGTATTTATGCAACAAAATCTAACATGTCTTCCATTTTAAACAAATTAATTTACATTGAGTATAGTTGATAGATAGAACATATTTGTGTTTTTTATTTCACTTTAAAAGATTGATGGCATATATGATGTAATTTGTGCCTTGTTTTGTGTAAAAAGTGTGCCTTTTATGAGATCATTTTATGCATTTTTCTTAGAATTTACAATTAATAACAAATACTATGCAACAGAATCGATGTCAAGTGTCTTTTCGAGTGCCTTAATAATATGTGCCGTATGATGTGCAAAAATGTGCCTTAAATTCAGGTAGCGTCGTGATCTTATCATGCTTATTAAATATAAATGCCTGAAAAGTGTATACACGAAGACGATATCTTTAAGCTTTGAAGCAAATTATCAATAATTAAGATTGCTTAGCAATTTGATAGTTACCGTCATCCTATATTAAAATAGTGGGTTCTCCAAATTAATGGGTGGAGGCCTGTGGATGGTGGAAAACGAGTGCACATCTGATGTGCGCAATAAATGATGCGCACATCAGATGCGTAATCGTTTCTACCGTCCACGAGCCTCCGTTCTCTAACTTTTGAAACCCACTATTTACTCTCAAATTCTTTCGATCAATTCCTCGCACATATAAGTAAAATGCTATACAATTTAGCCTGTTTTACTATATCATAAATTACTATTTCTTGTCGTATGTCAGTCATTGGTTTGTATCTAATCTTATTTTAAAGTCATTTCCATGATTTCTATGACGTTCCTACTTGATGAATAACTTTCCTTTGCAAGAATCTATTTTTGCAATATTCTACTGAGTTCTTTTTGTACATATTCCTTTGTAAATACTTATTTATGACTTTGACGTTGATCAGCAAATATTATGTATTCATTTTGTAAATATATAAGACTTATACGAGAAAAAGGAATAGTTGATTATTTGAATGAAAGATTGTAATAGTTGTGGATGATAGTAAATTATTTTTCGAAAGGCTGAATCACACCTTTGCTTTCATAGCCGACGTTTGCCTCGGAATCATGAAATCTGAAAGATGATCCATGAACCCAGAAATACAGAGAAGAGACGCATAGCTGACGCTGACGCTCAGGCCCCAGTCATACAGAAACCCGGAAGCAACACGATCGAACGCGACTCTTCGTTCAGTTCGCAGTTAGCTGCCTCAGAACAAAGAGCCGTGTTGAGTCGTGTTCAATCAAGGCTTCTATGTGACCGGAGCATTTACGTATGTTAAGTACGAGCTGGGTG
>BQKZ01000615.1:60186-62686 GCA_036244855.1 Temnopleurus reevesii | reverse complement strand
GATCAAAACTTCGTCTTTGATATTATGATATCTTTAATCTTCGCTACTAAAAGAAAGTAAGAAATCGAAGTTTTTTTAATTGCTTTAATTCAGAATTGTTGAATTTTTTGGCGATGTACTGGATGGAGCAAGAGATATCGTTCAATAAAATAAAATAAAAAATTTGAAAAAAAAATTCACTTACGTGTAAAATTGCTTTAGTGTGTTTGATGACAAGCAAAACAGTTGCATTTGGTCATCTTCAAAAATATTAAACCGTGATACACCTTGATAAGATCTATGATACACATTTAAAAGTGATCCTTAATTATTTGAAATAGTGAATATTCACCGAAATCTCGAGCGATTTAGTTAATGCCCTCCACCTAAACGAATATTATGCTTTGAAATACTTGTCATTTCAGATCGGGGAGATAGAAGAATTAGTTTTTTGAACTTCACAGAAATTGCATCGGGGGAATAAAATCCTGTTCTGTCAAGTGTATATAAACTAGTAAAAACGTAAAACACTATTAAATACAAACTATTTCCATAAAATAGAGTCGAACGCCAATTCAATATTCCTGTGTAATGCTATTCTTTATCAGAACCGACTTGTGATTGTTAGTTCCGCAAAGTTATATACGTGGTGTACGGTTCTATTGTCCATGGCCCACTTTATTTTGCGGAAATTGTTCATATCGTGTTGTAAAAACGTTTACCTTATATCGAACTAAACAGGTGTTCAATAAATAACAAAATAGTTCAAAACTGGTTTAAAAGATTACTTATTTGAGTAAACAAATACATTTTCACTTGAACACAGGAAAAGCATAATGGACAGTATGATATATATCGAAGACAACATCTGAACATTTGTTCACTTACTGTTCTGTCATTATATCTTTTCTTCCAAAATTATTTGGCACATATTAGTTATTTATCATTTTTTTTCAGTACTAAACTAAATATTACATTAAAGTCAAAGGCTTGGTCTGGGCAAAAATCAGACCAACAGATACAAAAATAATTAAATCAATCGAACAATGAATAATAAAACAAAAAAACCTTATGAATATTGTTTATTTTATACGAGGGATTTTCATGCAAATTGGCAATATTTGGTCACGTGCTATGACGTATATTTCATTTTATTTCATCTTTATTTAACACTTTCATTTAAAAAAGTACATGGAAAATACAATACACAAACAAAAGTATAAACAACATAAAGTAAAAGTGAAATGTTTGAAAATCAACAGAAAGATAATGCCTTATATACAAGTTGATTCCATAAAAAAAACTTTTGAATTATTTGTACAAATTTTGAATCATACCTCAAAAAGTGAACCTATTAAACACAAGAAGAACACATTAATACATTCATAAAATCACACATACACATACATAAACACACACATATACACACGTACGCATACTTACAGATTATTCCATGTACATACGCATAAGATAATATACATTATGAACGAAATATCATAATTATAATATGGGAAAAATGTACACATATTGTTGAATGTGACTTTGGTCTTCTTTTAAAAGTATGAAGGGGAGGGGGCTTGATTTGATATCGGCAGGGAGATAATTCCAAAGTTTGGGGCCTGTGAAAATTTTAAGATTTTTGTGGTTATTATAGGATTTTCCGGCCAAATTCACAGGATTTTCATTTGAATCAATACTTTTTGCATTTGAATTAGCGTAGATCGTTTTTGCCGTGCAAATTGTCATTCAATTTTTTTATTTTTTTCCTCACACTTCCGACGTTTGTCGAATATTTGTGAGGTCTTATCATCCGATTGAGAAACGAGTCAGTTAGCATTCAAAATAGTCAGTGATCATCGGAGCGTCATTTCTAGCTTTTAAATTTAGCGACTGGAATTCTTTTTCTGAAAGATATCATTCAAGTTAAGAATGCAGGGGAGTAATACAGGGGAATGCATGGTAAGTGTGTTAAAATCTAGGGAAATGTTCAAAAAATTGGCTTCGTTGTACAGTTTTGGACCGACGGCAGATTGATGGCTAAAGACTCAATTTTACAGACTCATGTTCCAAGCCCCACTCATTTTATGTAACTCTTTCCTTCCCCGTCACCCACGATGAATATAAATCAGATGAATCACAATATAGACAGATATATACATTATTTTCATTACTTTCATTTTATGTGCTTAGACTGATTGATAAGTAAGCTTAATCTCATTCTTAAGTTGATCATCATTGGACATGTTGGAAGTCCTTGCATTGATCAACCATTGTATGGTATGAATTCATACGAAAAATAAAGAGAGAAGAAAATTGATCAAAGATTGTATAAAAAGTAAATAAAAAGAATTTGTAGATAAGAGAGAATAAACAAATAAAGAGAAAACATCATGAGCACTGAAAACGCCCTAGAGCAAATTAAAATGCAAAATGTGCTAATTTGATATACTAGAAATGAATTCGAACGATAAAGTCACGCTGCCGAGAGACGGAGAACGGATTTGTGCTTAATAGAACGACC
>BQKZ01000615.1:47278-58456 GCA_036244855.1 Temnopleurus reevesii | reverse complement strand
TTAAAATCACTATTCAGTTATATTATTGAGATATTCACAGTTTTCTTATTAGTGTCCGATTTACTTCAAACGTTTTTATCTGTTTCGTCATTTGATCGGAACGTGCCAATCAAAATTACTGTTTCATGCGCGTCTTGTTAAATGCGCATACCGTGCGCGAATGAAAATGCGCGTAACAATTTGCAAAGTTGCAGTTGATTTGCAGTCGATTTTGAACAACACCCCCTTAAAAATTTAGTTCCATATCGTGTTACATCACTGACACGAGAAGTGTCATTTCATTAAAATAAAAGCGACACGTCATTTTTCAGGTTATTCCATCGCTGAACATGCACACACCAAGGATTTGGAGACCCGGGACGCTCGATCAATCTGAAATTTTGCGCTCCACCTCCACCCCTCCCCCCCCCCTTCCCACCCTTTGAGGAGCTGACTAACAACTGCAAAATTGAAAATTGTCATCAGCTATACTTTTGCGTCTTTTGGGGAGATTGTGGGGGCTGACGGGGCTGCAAAGGAAAAAATGTGAACAAACTGATTGAATGAATCATTTATTTCCTTTATCGAAAAATATAATAAACATAAGAAAATTCAAGATAACATAGGAAAAAAATTAAAGGAGGTGAAGACCCTAAAAGCATAGCTTTAGTTAGGGTCGCCTCAACAGAGAAAACAATCAAGATACAAAATATATCTTAGGGTCTCACCCTATACGAGAACGTATATTTAAAAAAAAATGTAGATAACCTGCGAGTTATGAATTTTCGAATTCTCTAGATATGGCAATCCCTGTCGCTGATGATGATGCGTGCGCTTGGCAACATTGACGAAATCTGTGACGTCATGCATGTTTGACTACTCCTCATTCCCTATATGGATACCAACATTTGCATTTTCTTCTTTTTTTTTCCAGAACAGTCCACAAATCATAGAATTGTTTGCTTGAGTATTGCATTTCTTTGTCGACCCCCCCCCCCAAAAAAAAAAATAATAATAAAATGAACACAAAGAGCAATTGAAACTAAGGCAATAACGGAGAACCCCCTCCCCAATATTGGAAATATTTCTAAATCTGCATGAGCCGGTGTATATAAAATTACAAATACAAGAAACAAGTAAAAAATACACAAAAAGTTTTCTAACGTCAACGATCATGAAAGCAAACAAACAAAGAGCAAGAAAAATAATATCAGTTATGTTTTATCCTTGATTCCCTTTTCCCTTATTTTCCCTCTTGTCAGCTTGTGCTCATAAAGTATTCATTGTATCAAAATTGTGTATAATTCTTCTTTTTTTGAAAATATTATTTCTTCCTTTCCTTACTCCTGTTAATCCCTCTGCTTGTTATTCTTAGTATTTCCCTTCATTTCCCTTTTCCCTCCCTCTTCCCCCTCCCTTTCTTCTTTTTCTTTTTCTTCCTCCTCTCCTTCCCTTCCTTCTTCCTCCCCTCTTCTTATTCTTCTACTTTCACTTTTTCTTTTTCTTTTCCAAATGTTTCTTCCTTCTTATCGTAAGAAATAAGTCCATTAAAAGGAATCACAAAGTTTCTGCTTCTTCCTTGCTCCCCCATTCACCAATTACTCTCTCTTTTTTTTTAAAGACCTCAACTTCCCGTCTCTTTCCTTTTTTCTTCTTCCGCTCTTTCCCCTCTTTTCTTGTCCCTTTTCTTTCTTTCTTTCTTTCTTCTTTTTTTCTTTATGTCTTTCTTTCTTCATTTTTCTTCCTTATCTTTCCCCAGGTCCTCACCTGCTCATTATCAGTTTGATATTCCTTCCTATTCTTCTTCTTATCAAAGAAAATATCAATCAAGGGATATCAATCCTTAAAGCGATATTTTCATGTACATCTTCATTTTCCTTTTATTTTTTTTCTCTTTTTCTTCCTTTACTTTCTCATTTCTTCGTCTTGTTAATGATAAGATCAATCAATCAATCAATCATTCAATCAATTATCTTCTTATTATTTCTTCCTCTTCTTTTTCTTTGTCTTTTATCCTTCTTCTTTTACTTCTTCTTTTTCTTCTTCTTCTTCTTCTTTCCATTTTTTCTACTTCTTCTTCTTCCTATTTCCTTTCTCTTCTTGATATTTGTCTTTTCTTTTCTCCACTTCTTCCTTTTCCTTTTCTTATCCTAGTCTATACCTCATTTTATCTTTCTGAAGATAACTGTAAAATTGTGGGTGTTAAATTAACTTACCATGTTGCAATGTTTTTGCAATTTTGCAATTTTGCCACCGAAAATAAGAACTCATATGCACGATATTCTTTAGAGTATTAAAATAATCAGTATTTCTTCAAAATAAAGTTATTCGTATTTCTACGAAAAAAGTGGGACAATTATATGACTAGTTTTGAACCCATGTGGAATATACAGCTGCAAATAATGTGCAATCACACAATGGAAGAGTGACGTCATCTTGCCGATTACCGTATATCGCCTTAGAGTTTCGGAACAATTTTGAGGAGTTTTTGTTGCTCATCACCTGTCGCTACAAGTTGGCGTGTCACGCAGAAGGCAAGCGGAGGCTTACAGAGCCTGGAATGAAACCAGATCGGGCAAGTGACTAGTCAGGACTGAGAAGGGAACGATTTACACCACAATTTCGTCATTTCTGCAGTGTTTTCTAACATTTTTGCGGCATTTGACGACGTCCTTGGTTCCAATTTGTTCTCGCATCCACGGCAACCAGGCAGATGCGTTGAAAGGGATGCGGGATTCCTAAATGGAGCGTGCGAGCTTTCGAAATAACCACATGCCGATATGATGTGCACTGGAAGAAAATGAACAGCAGAAGATACTGACATTGCGAACGTAGTATAATTGCTCGAAAATACAACTTTTACTTCGGAAAATAACACGTTCGCGTTCTTGAGTCATTGGATACAATACGTGATTGACCCCGAGGAGGCTACATTGTATTTAGGAACCTTATTTTGTCTCAGAAATGTGAAAAGGAGGAACCTCTTCGCAGATTTACTACGAACAGTTGATGGCACTCGCTGCCCGATCTCCCGGCCCACTCATCGGTTGGCTTTCGTAGAAGTCCTTCGAGCGCGCGTCATCAGGCAGGGCGACTTTGGCCCTTTGTTTTAGCTGTTTTGTGGAACATTTTCTTGCTGTTGTCAAGATATAGCACTTTCAAGTCTCAGACATGCCCTAAATTGACAAAGGATACTATTTTATACGGACTGATATACAACAACTATCATGGATTTTAGGACTTATTCATTTGTGATTGGAATCATTCTTGTTTTCAAAGTGAACTATTCCACAGAAAAATGCTTGCAGGAAATTCCAGGTAAGAATTTTTATTTTTTACATCTTTTGATTCATATGTTTGAAGTACCACTCTATTTATACATACACTGTGCTTCATTAGTATAATGACTCAATTATTATCATCATGCTATGTATTGTTCAACATATTTTGTTCAATCAATTTTATGTTTCTAATTGTTATGTTTTTACAAAATGCTTGATGTCTTCTACACACAGAATTGCAATAAAAAGAGTTCTATATAAACTTATAATAGAACTATTTTTTTTTTATAATACAACTTATTGTGAAAGATAACAAGAGCTGAAAAAAAATCATTGAAAGAACAAAGAGCAATGACTTCTTTTCTTCAGTGTTCTTTTCTTTTTTGACCAAGAAATAATTGCTTGGTCCATAAAACACAGAAAAATCAAAACCATTTAATAATGACAAAGCATCAGCAGAAGTAAAATTTAGAACATCGAAAAGAAAAGGGTTCTAGACATCCACAAGGCTAGAGAAGCTTCTTCCTCAAGGTGCTCCCTATTACTATTAGTCTGATTCCAATATAGATCTAAATTTTGCCTCAATCCAGATACCTGGCATCAAGCTAGCTCCTATCCCACTGCTACCACCTCTGCAAGACACTGATCAATATAAAACAGCCTCAGTGCTGTTTTTTTAATCCTGTATAGATAAATTAGAATGAATAAAAAATGATAAGACCATTTCTAATGCTCACATCTTTGTTATAAAATGCACAATTATTTATTCACCTGATAAGAAATCATCACATTTTAAGAGAGGGAATGTGTGTTCCATCATGCAGTGATTGTTGATAGGTTGGGCTAATTACAATGCTTGTCCAACCTAGCAACACATGATATTGCGCAATTTCTATAGCAACATATTAAATTGCACATTACAAGACAATTATAATAGCATGAGTAAATAGAAACATGCAATTGCAAATTTCATGGTCGATGGTCATTCTCTTTTATTTGCAATGTTGAACTTTGACCAAAGAAAAAAAACAAAATATAAGACCAAACTAAAAAGATAATGTACAAAAAGGCTACTGATCATTATTAGGAAGTGGGTGCAATTGCAGCTAATTTGTCAAAACTTCCCTCGTTAAATGGAAGAATTATGTGGAAATAGATCCAATCACTCCATGTGATTACAGCATCCGAACTTTCTAAGAGGGAGTTGACTCTTTCTACAAAAGTCTGACTCCTGTTCAGCATTTTTATGCATAAGAGGAGGGCAGGATTTTTCTTTTGTGTGTTTTTAGAGCATTGTGAATGCTTGAATGGTAGTTGTTAACTTTTTCCAGTTTCTTTGGCCTCCTCACATATCATGGAAGTTTGCAATTCTCTTCTTTACAAATTTAATCTCATCAATGGTAGTGATTACCCTTTTACACCTGTTGCAAAATGAGACTATGCTATGGCAAATTTTCAAGGGTTTAGCATGCACCTATTGTTTATCTATTGTATTTTGCAGTGTTCAGTTATGCTAAATTCATCATTTTTGTTATCCTTTAGAATCATGGCCATCTTTATAAAAAAATGTTTCTCTCTATCAATGGCTTGGATACAACTTGATGACAGCATGAACAAACCCAGAGATACCCCCCCCCCCCCCCCCCTAAAAAAAGGGAAAATAAATCATGAAGTTCCTAGTCTTTTTAAAGATTAAAATCTATTAATTTATAACCAAAATAGTTTAACAGTTATAAAACAAGACCTTCATCACAAGCAATCTATTGATTTAAATACTTTTATTAATATCATGAAAGTAATTCCTTGACTTCTATGAATCCTGTGATATGTTTGAAAAAATGTGCTTCTATGTCACCACTCAAACATATTGGGTTAAATGCAATATCAATCGTATAACATTTAAAGGGCCCTAGTGATTGAATTAAACTGTAAACAAATTGTTAAATGCTCTACAGCTCAAGCCTTTTGGTCTAGCTGCTTTTCACAAATTTGTATCTTATTCCAAATATTGATATTTCAATTATTTATTTTACCACCTTAACTAATATAAGACCAAAACTTGCACTGATGTTGGCATCTCGATCTGGAAACCTAGTGTAAGCGATCTCATTTCTATATGTCTGAATGGCATTGACACATGAAGATTATGTTAGGAGTCAACAGACAAGATATCATAAGACGTTATTTTATGGACTGGTTGCAGAGAAATGCTCAATTAACACCTTGCCTCCTTCTACCGATAACTGCACAACTGTGGCATGTGTGACAAAGCAATACTGACAAGTGCAACAATGTTTCATCTTGAAATGATATCTTAACAATATGTGATGTGCACAGAACAGTGTACATGTTGCTATATGATTTTAAACAGGTGCCTGAAAATTGGCTGGCTGTGTATATGACATAAAATATAGTGGGAAACTGCACACGTAGAATTTTTACTTGGGTAAAAATGTTGGTCAGTTATACAATGTCTTTTTACGCATTGTTTCTTTATTGAGTGTTGGTATGTAAACTGAGAATTTTGTATCTGAACACGAATTAATTGTGCATGTATTTTTCTCATTTATTGTTTACATATATACTTAGCTAACATTTTAAAATTATTTTTATACCAAAACCACAGATCACGTATATTATACATCATTGAGATGGATATTAATTTTATGTGTAAATATCTTTGATAAAAATAAAAGGATTGAAGTTACCAAAGACATATAAGAGTCAGACTCAACGTCTCAACTCTTAATCTCTTTGAAGTTACCAGGCCAGCCTTACTTTGTTGAAGGCAAAATTAGTTTGTCCTTTATTGTTCTTTAATGATTCACACAGGTGTGGATAATGACACGGCATTTTATGACTTACTATCTTGCAGACAACCGATATAATTTGAAGTGGAGATCGAGGTAAAATTGATGCAAAAATATCTTTATAAAACTAAAAGGATTGAAGTTACCAAAGAGATATCTATTACAGTCTCCACTCTTATTCTCTTTGACGTTTAATGCCCCGGTCACATAGGACCCCGGAAGCAACACGATTCACCCCGACTCTTTGTTAATTCACAGTTAACTGCGTGTTGCTTCCGGGGTCCTATGTGACCAGGGCTTAAAGACCAGGGTGGTGCTTCACCAAGTTACAGAAGACTTTAAGATCGACTTTACATACAACTGATATAATTTCTAGTGCTGAATGATTGAGAATCTGCTTTGTATTAGACTCATTATCATACTCCCATTTTTATTAAAGTCATTCTTATTTTTAAGAACGATTTGAACACTACCCAGTTTCACTTTCTTGGCAAAATTAGTTTGTCTTTATATTGTTCTTTCATGATTCACACAGGTGTGGATAATGACAAGGCATTTTATATCTTACTATCTCACAGACAACTGGTGTAATTTGAATTGATAGGTGAAGGTGAGCGAGATTAGATATCTGGGAGGGTGAATTATCACAAGATGGCCAACACCCTAGATAATTGCCTGCTTTATCTGTACAATTTGGTTCCAGTTGTCCAAAGGCTCTCCTCTTCAATTGACAATTATATATGGAAAATTGAATAAAACAATACAAAGATTGTTTCATGATTTCTTTTTTTTTTTACTGTCTGAGCAGCCTCCTAGTTTAATATAGCCACCTAGGCCCAGGGCTCTACAAACCCACTTGCCCGAATGCCCAGGGCAACAAAATTGAGCCATTGGGCAAATAAATAAGATTGTCACTTGCCCAAAAAGGCATATAGAAATTTTGTTTGAGCCATTCATTTGAGAAACCACTTGTGCTGTTGGGCAAGTGGTGCAAAACATTCTTGTAGCACCCTGCTAGGCCTAAACACTAAGTCAACCTTTAATGTTTTATGAAGTCACAATAGGCGGGTTTACTTATATATTCAAATTTATGTGCGTTTAACGTAGTTACGTAGTATTCAATAGACCGGTTGATAACAATAAGACTACAATAATTGGAATCCAGTTTGCATACATTACTTGTTGCTATGTCGGGCAAGCCTCGGGCAAGCTTTCTGGTTGTCAAGAACAACCTTTGTGTTAGAGGTATGCATAAAATTTGCATCTATTAGTAAACCCGCCTATTGCACTATTGAGCCACTGAGCCACTGAGCCATGACAGTTCTAAGGTTGCTCAGAATTTCTTTCAACTTCATGTGGCTTAGCTTTTTTACAATGTTCCCTTGCATGGCAGGTTGGAAACATAAATAAAACCGAAACCCGCTAGACTCCACTAATAGGGACGACTCAGCCGAGCAATTACGGGCGGGTTAGTCACCCCCTCTCGCCCGCGGAGTGATGTCGTGCAAGACGATCGGTACAGGCACGCTCAGTCACCAGCGTTCGGGAGACATGGAAGATGATATTTCATGTGCTCTTCAATGGATCATTTCCTTTCACGGGCATGGAATTAGGAAGCGTCGCAAATGAACACCTTCTCGTTAAACGTTCTCGGAAACCTCCCCAAAGCACCAATAAATCATATCTTGGAGGTGAGGGTGTTAAGTTTTTTTCTGAAGGGTGTGAATATTTTCTATTCGATCACTAAATGACAACGTTGAACTGTACTCTGTTTAGCTTTGGAGTCATGATCAATTCAATACAGTTTATTTAAGATGCATGCCATTTTTTTCTGAATATGTATTGACCAGTATTTGATTTTAAACCTGTAAAATTATGTTAAAAATGATAGAAAATTAGACATTTCAGTACGAAAAATAAACAAAATAAAGTGCCTTTAAGTTTGACATGTGACAGTGCTGTGCCCAGCATTCAATGTGAAATATTTGTTTTTCAGACTTAGTTCATGGAAAATGAAATGATGAATAATTAAAAAATCAAATTCATACATTTTGAAATAAAGATATTGCAATTTTAGTTTATTATTTCTACTCTAATGTAATTCACCATTTTATACCATCTTTTTGCATCATTGCTTGACCTATTAATGATGTGATATTAATTGGTCATTTTTAGATTTATTTTTTTGAGATAAAATATAAAGTAAATCAAATTAAAGTTTAATAATGCACAACACCATGAAGCATTAAAAAAAATCTTATTCAGGTTCAGATTAATGGCCTTTTGATGCAACTCAAAAGCCTCAAACTCGTCAGAGTCAGACCTAATTAATTTTTGCAATTGTACTTCTCAACTAAAAGTAGATCATAATATGACTGCTCGCCCCACAACATCTGTTCTTTTCCCTGCTTGTGTCAACGAGACAAGACTTTGATGAGATAATTCTTGCGCTTATCATTGCTTTGTCAATATTTAGAAAGAACTGCTTTGTTCTCCTCCCTGTAATTGCACACTAGTCTGTATTTTGTTATAGATATTATTTTATTAATACTTTAAATGAATTGACTGACACGTCTTAATTGTGGAAAGGTTATTCCACCCAGATGAATTCAAATAAACAGTGTGATTAAAAAAAGAGTCAACATCAAATTGGTAATTTGTATCAGGAGCAGAAAATTAGGTTAGCAGGAAAAATTTGAATAAAAAATTTAAGAAAATTAGAAAAATGATTATAAAACAGTTATGCATACAATTTTTAATAATTTGAGAAAATGAACAAATCAGTGAAGATTTTCAGACATATTGTTAATTTGATGACATCATGGTGCACTACAAACTACCATTTTTTGCGAAATTCTACATGTATTCAATTTAAGTCAGGAAGATACAGAGTTTGCATTAATGTGAATATGCAAATTCTACATATCTATGCTATAGTTTTAAGGTTTGACGAAATCATTTGTTGGGGGAATAAATAACATCTTATAACATTGAAATAAAAAAATTGTCAATTGCACACCTGTGACATTATCAGTGACATTGGCTAGATATTTAAACATTCATAACTTTTTTTCATTAGTTGCAAGATTTTTCTCTAATTTTAATTTTTCTCTTCATATTCAATATTTTTGCTCCTGAGAAAAATCGGAATATAATAAATGATGTTATGAATGAATGTTTCAATATTTAGACAAATTGGCAATGGATAATGTCATAGGTGCAAAACTGACCATTTAATAATAATAATAATGGTTGCTACTTGTATAGTGCACAGGTCCACCTTATTGGTGCTCATGGCGCTGAAAGCTTTACACTCACCATTACCCGGCTCTAGCTGACAGCCATTACGGCGCTCCGCATTACAAGGAATTTCTTTCTACCATCCCCATTTTCCTCACCTGGGTCGAGTGCAGCTTAATGTGGATGAATTTTTTTCTGAGGGAAATTGACGCCATATGTGGGATTCGAACCTATGACCGTCTGGTTGATATGTGAGAGTCGGAACTGCTACACTACGGCGCCTCCACTATTTATTATATATCAATGTTATAAAATGTTACTTTTTCTCCCAAAATGTGATTTCCTCCCATTTTAACTAAAGGATATCTTCATGCTGGATAATGTAGATTGCCTATTTGCATGTTATTATTATTTAAAACTTTGTATCTTTGTGTAGAAATGATGAATTTTGCACATGTATAAAGAAAATTCTGGTTAGTAGTGCCCCCATGATGTCATAAAATTGCCAGCTTGTCTGAAAATTTTCACTGATTTGCTTTTTTTTTTCAAATTAAAAATTCACAACTGTTTTATTAGATATTTATCCAATTTTCTTAAAACTTGCGTGTACTCTAACTTCTTTTAACGGATAGGTTCTGAATATCCACATTTGAATTTTCCTTGAAGTTTCTTTTCATAGTATTTCTTACAAAAGAGTCTGACATATTTGTGTTGTTGCTACAGAAATCTTATGTGTCCACTCACACTTCACACTTAGCAATACTAAATAGCAGAAGACAAATCTGATTAAATTCTTCAATTTGCGGTTTGGCAAAGCTATTGTTCTATTATCGTTTCAGTGTGTAAACAATCCTAACGATAATTCCTCAATGCTTTTATAATTTCCGTCACCATTATGGGTGGTCGAGTGCGATATTTCCTGCCTCTCAGATGTACCCCCTGTCAAAAATCATAAACAGATCTTCTATAATGCACCTTTTTACTTTTGTAGAGTAACCTGATATCTTGTATTACCCGTCGCGACCTCAGTGCCGACACCGATTAGTTGTCCAATGGGCAATAGAATTAAAGGATTTGAAAAGATTGGCTTTCACCTATTTTGACAAGTCCGAAGAAATTCAGGAAAGTTCGGGTGAACAGTATTTCCTTGATGGTTAATCTTGACCAGCCCCATACATCGATGACATTTGAAATCAGATGACTATTTTCTTTATATGATTAACAGAAATATATATTGCTTCTGATATTTTTAAAGCTGTACTTTACATTTGAATTTTCACTCTATAATTTAGCGATGAATCAGACAACCATTTGAATAAGAATTGGATTACATCAATAGTATATTGTGTAACTGAAGAATATGATTGTGTTTCTTTTCATTACAATTGTTGATCAGTTTAAATAAGCTATCTCCTCATGGAGTGATTGAAAAGACAATGTGCAATTAATGGCTTTGACTGACTTATTTGCAATTGTTCATATTCCAAGTCATACTTTAGATAGTAAAATTACGCTTTTCCGTAATAACGATAAAGCGTAATCTAGACCACTATTACGTAACTCAGCGCTCCGCGGAGATACACGTGAGTGTTTCTCCCAATCTCATTCTAGTCGTTCGCCCAAATGTCACACAGCTGCATGCATGCATGCGGTCGGCCCAATTTTCCCTTTCAAACAAAACGACTGGCGAATTCATTGCCAGCCTTTTCTTGAAGTGAAACAATTTTTTTAACGTTTATGACTGGAAAACGCCACGGGGAAATCTAAATCGGCACGGTTCATCTGAAAGCTCGATCGCCAAACTTCCCAAGTATCACACTCACAGACCCTCCCAATGCTGTGCGGGGAATCCCTAGGTTGTTGATCGA
>BQKZ01000615.1:0-44083 GCA_036244855.1 Temnopleurus reevesii | reverse complement strand
TGCCCCTAAAACTGGTGACTTTCGAGGCCTGTCTGATGTTTAAAATCCAAGTTTTCTTAGGCGCAAAATTTTGGCCACCTGAAATTCCATTTGGCCACCTGAAAATTGAAAAAATCAAGTTCAGGTGGCCCGGCTGGCCACCAGGAAAAAAAGTTAAGGTAGAGCCCTGCCTTGCTCAAAGCCATGATAGATATTCATTTCACTGTTTCAGTAGTCTTGTGTATGCATAGACCCAAATGCAACGGATTTGTCTAGTTCTGTGTATGCTGTCTAAATAGACCACCTTTGTAATGTATTCAAATTGTATAGGGCCTACACACTTCTTTGTCAAACGCACATTGAGAAATCATTTGTTCACCTGACACAAGATAATTGTATTTCAAAAGAAGGAATTTGGATTGCTAGCAGTGGTTGTTGCTAGGTTGGTCATGCTACAATGTTTGTCTAAACTAGCAATGTTAATGTATATGCAAGGAGCATTTTTACTATTGTAGTCTCATTATTTTTTAACAACTGAATGCTTAGTTTGTCTTGGGACAAACATGAATAACTTTGAATACATTTCAAAAGTGGTCTATTCTAAAGACACAAGCTTGGATGGGAGGGATATTCTTGCCACCGCTTGACAAGCAAGACCAATCAAATAAAAAGGAACATTTTTTTTTTGGGGGGGGGGGGCAGAACAGAAAATTTTCCATAGTTGAAAAAAATCACAGTTAGATTAAAATATTGCTTGGATAGATATTTTCATATCCTCTGTATCATCCCCTTTTGAGCCTTATTTTCCTCATGAATTGTTTGAAAAAACAAACCATAAAAAAAACAAATGCATTTCCCACCGACATTTTTTCCCTTTATAAATGACTCTGGAGGGCATCTAAAGCAATTTTTTTTTACCTTTTAATGGCTCAACTGTATACTCCAACAATTATTCTGTGTTTAAAAAATGGCATTTAGGGGTAGAAAATAAAAAAAAATCACCAGCCCCACTAGATTTTTTTTGCCTTAAATATTGATTGAAGAGGTCACCCTGTAACAGTATCCATGAAGGCCTGACCCTTTCTTCACCCTCTTTGTCTGCAATTGCAGACAACATGGACAGGGTATGCAATTGCAGACTACTGTAACATCCTTCATTTCCTGTACATTGTACATTGTATTTCATTCACCAAACGTGTCAGACAGGTCTAATCCATTCAAGTGGATAACTTATTAATCCTAATCCATCTAAATCTGATTCATATCTTCCGAGCTTTGTGAGTTGAGCTCAATCTATCAATTCGTTGATCTACTGTTAGTGTCTGTTTGGGGATCTGCTCTGGTTGAAAGATTTTTCTGCTCATTGAGAGTACATAAGAACATTCCCACTTCACTATTTTGACACTGGATGATCAAGGTAACCTCCCCCCCCCCATCAATTACCTAAGTTTTTAAACACAATTCATAACTTGTATGAAATGGAAGGGAGTGAAGAGCTGAAAATAAAAAAAAACTTCTGGATATTGCTTTTTAGGCTGTATTTTACATGTTTATCTATGATTTTACAGTGATTTTTTAATTTGAATGAAAACAAATTTGCTCGGGCCGTTTTCAGAGGATCAGCTGGTTAATTTTTTTTTTGGCAACAAAACAATTTTTTGGCCCATGAGGCCTGACATGCATGCAGTTGAGGAATGACTTGACAGCTAGCTATCTCACCTGGGTTGAGTGCTGCACAATGGGGATGAATTTCTTGCTGAAGGATTGCATGCCTTGGAGTTACACTCACAAGCTAGTACTAGGCTGCGATCTTTCAAAGCATGAAAATCTGACAAGTTCTTAAAAGCCGGTAACATTCAAAGTTGGGTCCAAGGGCCCAGTGTAAGTGTACTTGTTGCATCCAAAAGTCTGTTGTTTCGTGTAGAACATGTTCGGGGAAATGGAATTGTTGTCTCATCTGTTGCGTTCACCTGCTGAACATCCCTGCCATCTGCTTGTCTTCTGTTTATGATGATGACGCTGCAAAAACCTTCCAACCTCTTCCAATGAATGAGAACTAGGATTCTGGGTGGGCGATGTTGTTTTGGCACACTGTAACTGTAAGAACCAGGATTTTTATCGAAATCTTTAATAATACAGTATCGATCTAAATAAAGTGAACAAATTAACACCATTTTTTGAGTTCCCATTATCGGTTCATTTTATACGGGATTCCCACCAGTTTCTAAATCCTCGTGGGAATACCGCGGGAGAATTCCCATATGGGAATGAAACCATTCCCACAGATGGCTCCACAACCGTGGGACTCACAAATAGCTGTTCCAGTTATTCCGATCAATAGTGGTATTGCATTGATCTAAATAAAGTGAACAAATTAACACCATTTTTTGAGTTCCCATTATCGGTTCATTTTAGACGGGATTCCGACCAGTTTCTAAATCCCCGTGGGAATACCGCGGGAGAATTCCCGCGGGAGAATTCCTGCGGGAGAATTCCCGCGGGAGAATTCCCATATGGGAATGAAATCATTCCCACAGATGGCTCCACAACCGTGGGACTCACAAATAGCTGTTCCAGTTATTCCGATCAGTACTGTAATTTATCATTTAAACACTCCATCTCTCTGTCACCTATACAGTGTGGCACGAGACAAATTATTCAACATTATTACATGGGCATAGCATAGCTGCCAAGTAGGCGCTTTTGCACTTAAAGGAATTAATTTCTGCCAGCTCATTCACCTCACCTGGGTTGAGTGCAGCACAATGTGGATGAATGTCTTGCAGAAGGAAATAAACGCCATGGGTGAGATTCGAACCTACGCCCCTCTGGTTGAAAGGGGAGAGTCAGAACCACTACACCACGACACCTCCATAAAATTTAATACCATCTCGGTGTTTACATCCTGAAGCACTTAAATTACTTAAGCTGACAGAATAACACCGTAGAACGACAAGGGGAATCCTAGAAGAAGGCCAAAAATTGTTTGGATGCCCTCCACTCACAGACCATCTAAAAACCTCCCGACCTGATTATTTCTTAAGTTAATCTTACTTAATTTCACTTCTCTCTAAATGCGCCTTGAGCACTCCACAGAGTGGATTAGGTGCTATACAAATGGCATTATTATTATTATTATTATTAATTTTATTTTCTAAATTATTTTGCTTTTCACCAAAATTGAAAAAAGCATGGTATTATAAATGAACATATGTTAGATGTGACCGGAAAAGATTTTCAGATTCTCTTTAGCTTTTCATCCCCTTATTTTTCCAACGAATTGTGCTTGAAAAATGAACAATATAACAATGAATATAATTTTGATTTACCATGCTTTACTTGTGCTTTTAACAAAAGAGATATGAGAGTGAGATAGTGATATTTGTTGGTGAGGTGAAGAGTTGACGTTCCAAAATGATGTCATTATCAGGTTGCATTCAACGCTTGCATAGATTACCAGCTAATTTTCTTCTGTTATGTATTAAAAGGCTCAGCACTTCATGAGTGCTCTTGTTTCATAGTGTCTATCGCATCTTTCAAGAGTGCCAAAATTCAAATCGTCTGACAAACATGATTCACATTTGGATGTGACTCACGGCCAATCCAAGACCTTTTGTTTACATTCACTCATTCCAATTATTCCACAATAGAGAAATAAAGCAAAGCGAGATTAGCGATGATGTAGCGAGACCTGACAAGACGGGCGGGTTCCAAACTGATTCGTAAACCCCCTCGACGATTCCCCCTGTCACGGTGGATACCGAGTAACAGAAAAAATGCCTGCGGGAACTTTCACTTCTAAGTCGCTGAAAGCTCGGGATCTTTTCCTCCCCGTACTCGAGGAACAGATCTCGGGTTGTGATGAAAGCCGGGCATCGAAACCTTCGTGCGTCTTTTTAATTGAACCAGAGGTAACAGGTCCACGCATCTGTGGGTGATTGTGGGTTGTCGTCATTGTTTGTGGGTTAGGTAATTAGAGGGAGTAGGCTGCCGGCTTTTGTTCTCGATCCGTGAGTCAGTGACAGGTGGATATTAATAGTTGTTGGGAAACTCCTCCTCGTTTTACTACTAGTAGTATTACTGGTATTACTTCTTGGTGAACTGCTAAGTACATTTACCACAACCACTTTTACAAATTCTACTACAAATACTCCTAAAACTACTCTTACAACTACTACCATTACATTATCTTACTACTTCTACTACACCAATATTACAATGGATCATATTTACAAGGCCAATGATAATTTTTTGGGGGAATGCCCTCCAATGCCATTTTAAAAAAAAAGCGTCGGCCTGTTGGAGAAAGTTTTTTTTCCATTATTCATGATAAAAATAAGACCTTAAAAAGTATGAAATGCCAAATAGCATCTGAAAATGTCATGAAGGTCATATTTCACATGTTTATTTATGTTTTCATGTGATTTTTACAACTGTAGTATGAAGAAAAATGAAAAGGTCAGGTCGGGCCATTTTTAGAGGGTCGATTGGTTGAGGACATCCTAATGATTTTTTTGCCTACTGTTTTCCACTTCTCTCTTCATATATTTCATATTTTTCAAACTGGAATTAAATGATTGAACCCAGACCTCTTATTTTTATGGCACACATCCCTCTCCACTCCAATTTCCTTTGGTCCATCTTACACCTCTCTCCATTTCACTCTCATTTATTCAAGTCATGTCTTTATATTTCATAAAGTGGAATGAATTAGTGAACACCCTATTCTAGTAAAGCGCACCGATGGTAAACCCCCTACTCCACTATAATTTCCTTTTGTCCATCTTTCACCTTCACCCATTTTACTCTCATTAGGCCAAAAAAAAATAATAGTTTGTTTGCCCTCCCCCGATTTTTTTTTCTGGAGGGCGGGCGGGCGGATNAACTACTCTTACAACTACTACCATTACATTATCCTACTACTTCTACTACACCAATATTACAATGGATCATATTTACAAGGCCAATGATAATTTTTTTGGGGGATGCCCTCCAATGCCATTTTTAAAAAAAAAAGCGTCGGCCTGCTGGAGAAAGTTTTTTTTCCATTATTCATGAGAAAAACAAGACCTTAAAAGGGATGAAATGCCAAATAGCATCATCTGAAAATGTCATCTCAGGTCATATTTCACATGTTTTATTCATATTTTAATGAGATTTTTCAATTTTAGCGAAAAGCAAAATGAAAAGGTCAGGTCGGGCCATTTTCAGAGTGTCAGTCTTGTAATGGCATCCAAATAATTTTTTTTGTCTACTTTTTTTTCAGTTCTCTCTTCATATTTTTCAAACTGGATTGAATTATTCAACACATACCTCTTATTACTAGATGGTAAATCTCCTACTTCACTCCAATTTCCTCTTGTCAGTCTTTCACCTCTCCCCACATCACTCTTATCTGTCCTCATATTTCATAATTTGGGATGGATTATTTAACACCCAAAGTGTAGTAAAGCACATCGATGGTAAACCCCACGGACCTCTCGTAACTAGATGGTTAATTCCCTATTCCACTCTAATTTCCTTTTGTCCATCTTTCACCNAATTAAAATAAAAAAATCAGTTCATATAAATTATGCTATGGCCTCGAAATGTGTGTAAAATATATCTTGTGAAATTCACATTTCTTAATTCTACGAAAACTATATATAGGATTCAATAGGAAATTAATAAGAAGAACTTGAAATATTCATTGTATCATATCTGCAATGAATCCATATTCATCCAGAACAGGGAAATAGACCCATCAACGATTCATTCCCATAATTACCCATGACAAGAACTCAGTTGGACATTTCCCTATCATGATGCTTCATATCCCATTTTAGGAAATCACTTACACAAAATTAGGTACTTCCCAGATTTAGAGCATGGAAATGAAAAGAAATGATCGAGAAATTAGAAGCCAGGTCCAAATGTAGGTTAAACCAAACCCCAATGATCTTTCACCTTATTTACGCATACCCCACACAATTCCTCCTATTATTTCTCATAGTCTCCCTACCAACAAGGAAGATTTGGAGATTGTTTAGTATACTTTTTAACATAAAGTTTCTGTTTTAGAGATATAATTTTATAAAATATTTGTGATTGTATCATACTCCCAAGTGTTTTGTTTAGGTAAATGAGTGAGAGCAAAATATGTGCATTCCATTTGCATGTATAGAAAGATTTTACAAATCCAGATGCTTTTTTTCATAAAGCTCTTTATAGACTGAGGTACATCCACAACTTTGCGCACAACTGGTAACCCTTTCTTGTATTCAATATTTACCCTGATATTTACCCTGACTGAGTTAGCAAATTGGACATTGTCATCGGTCATAATGTAGTGTTATGGGTACCTCAATGAACAGTATTATGAAACAAGCTAGAACACATTAAATTTTGAATAAGAATCCAGTTTAAAGCCCAAGTACAGTTTTGGTAAAAGCGGATACTTTTATCTTCAAATCTAAATAAAATGAAATATAGTACCATGAACATGTTGCACAAAAGATTATGCAAAAAATGAATGAGTTTTGGAAAAGCTATAACCTAAAATGTACAAAATATTTTAGTGTCGTGTCCCCCGACAATAATTCAATATTTTCGTTCTTGATAAAGGACAACTTCTCATCCACAGAATTGGATGAAAATGTCAGAATTTTATTGTTGTGTATACCTTCTTATCATTCTATTGTCAAATCTCGGAAATAACTTTGTATATGCCTGATAACAAGCAAAATAATTTTATAAACCAAGAGAGGGCGCTAAATATGATTTAACGGTCAAATTCAAAATTTCAAAAGAATCAGTTTGTTAAAGAAATATGCTATGGTCTCAAAATATGAACAAGAATTTTATGTCATGATAAACATCCCGAAAAATTCAAATTTCTTAATCTTTACCAAAACTATACTTGGGCTTTAAAAGATTGGCAGGTTTTTACAGTTTCAAATCTTTTGACTTTGACTATGAACAGTTTATGAAGCAACTAGAACACATTTAAGTTTGAATAAGATATCCAGTTTGAAAGACTGGAAAGTTTTCACTGTCTCAATTCTATTATTTTTTTTTTACTTTGATTTCTTTCTTCTCAGGGTTTAGTACCCACACATTGCCAATGTCATTTTCTTCACACTTTCTTTGATTGTATCTCATATTTAAGGCACACAAGTACAACTTGTGATAAAATCAGACAACAATGTCATTTTCCATNCTAGTAAAGCACATCGATGGTAAACCCCACGGACCTCTCGTAACTAGATGGTTAATTCCCTATTCCACTCTAATTTCCTTTTGTCCATCTTTCACCTTCTCCCATTTCACTCTCATTACTGCGATACAAGTTCTGTCTTCATATTTTACAATTTGGAGTGAATTATAGAACGCCCAAAGTGTATCAAATCTTAGTAAAGCACATCTATTGTAAACCCCACGGACATATCGTTACTAGATGTTAAACCCCGCTACTCCACTCCCATTTCCCGTGCATCCGTCCAAGCATCCTTGTCCACTACGACACACGTTAGCCCCAAGCATGTCCAAGTTCATGTCTACCACACTGATTGGATATGATAGATGATTCAGTGACGGAGCGTTGTCATGACCATTTGGTTGGGGGGCTGTCTCGCAGGTAGATTAAAGCCCAAGGCCACGACACGGGAGTCAGAGTCAGGGTCGATCGATGGCGGGGCTAGCGCTTGGTCACCAGAGATTAATCGTTTCCCTTGTGCATCCCTTCATTTCCAACCCCAATTAGGGATCCATTGACTAAAAGAATTCACTCAAAGTAAGAAAAGTGAAATTTTTGGAGAGTTCACTGTTCTCTAGTGGTTGCATTTTTTAAAGCACAGCCAAGATGCACGGGAGACGTATAAATATACAAATGATATTGGGTATTACTAGTATTACATGTAGGGGTCAGACATTTAGAGTGATTTCTTGGCATTTACTGGCCAAAAAGTCATTATTTTCCAATATACAGTATACCCATCTGTTTCTCAGGAATTTATCAATTTAGGGGGATTTCTTAGGTCATAATGATTTAGAGGCTGAAGATTTTCCTCTAATTTTTTTTTTAATTGAAACTCAAGTAAAAATAAGAATGAAATCACGAATATAAACTTTTTTTCTGACCGAATGATGGTAAAATGCCAGAAGCAAAGCAATAAATGAGTTTCCAGTAAGTTTTCAATTTGATATTGGAAGTGTTCATGTTTACTGTGTATCCTGCTATGAGCATTAATAGCATTTATAAGGAAATTTTTGAGATTCAAAAGCCATGCAAAATATTTTCATAACCATACGCACAACATCCAACATAGTAATTATCTCTTATTTTTCATCATTCAGATGTAGAATCATTCTAATTTGTACACAAATATTGGGGAAGGGTTTTATTTTAAACTCAAGTAAAGTTTTAGTAAAATCAAATTTTATATCCCCAAATTTTGTGTTCAAATCTAAATAGCATGAAATAGAGTATCATGAACATATTGCACAAAAGATTGTGTGAAAAATGAATGAGTTTTGGTGAAGCTACAACCTAAAGTACACCTTCTCATGCATGTTGGATGAACAATTTCAGAATTTAATTTTTTGTATATACCATCTTATTATTCTTTTGTCAAATCTTGAAAATAACCTAGCATATGCCCGATAACAAACAAACTAATTGTTATTACCATGATAGGGCGCTAAATATGATTTATCCCCAAATTCAAATTTTCAAAAAGAATCAGGTCATACAAAATTACTGTGGTCTTGAAATGTGTGTGAGATATATATTTCATATTAAACATCACCATAGATTTCACATTTACTACGAAAACTATATTTGGACTGCAATAGGAAATGAAAAGAACTTGAAATTTTCATTGTATCATATCTGCAATGAATCCATATTCATCCAGAACAGCTAAATAGACCCATCAGAGATTCATTCCAGTAATTACCCATGACAAGAACTCAGTTGGACATTTCCCTGTCCTGATGCTTCATATCCCATTTTAGGAAATCACTTACACAAAATTAGGTACTTCCCAGATTTAGAGTATGGAAATGAAAAGAAATGATCGAGAAATTAGAAACCAGGTCGGAATATAGGTTACACCAAACTTTAATGATCTCTCAATTCATTTTTACATACTCCACACAATCTCTCCCATAATTTCACATAGCCTCCCTACCAACAAGGAAGATATGGCGATTGTTTAGTGTGCTTTTTTAATATAAAGATAAAAATGATATGATTTTGTTTTAGAGATAAGATTTTAAAAAAATAATTATGATTTTATCATACAGTACTTCCCATATGTTTTTAGGTTATCAGTGGGGCAAGATTTGTGCATTCCATGATTTGAAAGATTTTACAAATCCAGGTGCTTTTTTCACAAAGCTCTTCATAGAGGTACACATACAACTTAACACATAATTGGTAACTCTTTCCTGTATTTAATAGTTACCCACGATAATACTGAGTTAGCACATTAGAAATGGTCATAAGTCATATGTAGTGCCATCGGTCCATCTATAAACAGTATTATGAAACAAGCTATAGGCACATTAAATTTTGAATAAAATATCCAGTTTGAAAGATGGGCAAATTTTTACAGTCTCAAATATTTTGACTTTGTTTAGTTTGTTCTCAGGGTTTAGTAACCACCCATTGCCAATATGTCATTTTCTTCACACTTTCTTTGATTGTATCTCATATTTAAGGCACACTAGAACAACTTCTGATAAAAATCAGACAACAATGTCATTTTCCATAGAATGTCACATTTGCATTGAATAGCGTGAGACATTTTCTTTGCCAAGAAAATGGAATTACTCAAAGACTGATTTGAGTTCTTTTCCCAATATTATTTGAATGTCAAACCAAACAAATTTGATGGCAATGTTCTCTAGAGCATTTCTAAAAAGGGTATTATTTCATGAAATGAAATCTTAGATATTTCTGAGTGTATAACATTGAGAAAGCTTGAATGTTGTGTTCAGATTTTCGGCAATTGAATTGATGCTATCATCACTGTCACCGGCATAAAAAAAGATTTTCAAATTGAAGGGGAGGGGGGAGGGGGGACAGTTGATGATGGACATCTCGGTTGAGTGCAGCACAATGTGGATAAATTTCTTGCAGAAGGAAAATAACACCATGAGTGGAATTCGAACCTACTACCCTCTGGTTGAACGGCGAGAGTCAGAATCACCACACTACGGCCTTTACTGTCCGTTACTCTTTGGACCGGTGCAAACATAAGTGCAATATAAACCTTCATCACATCAGAGACATCATGACATTAAACATTAGGGCAACAAGGGGTAAAATACAAGGTCCCTTGTGAGCAGGGTATTAGATTCTCTGAAAGCCAAAGTTTAAATTCTTATTTTATTTCTTTGCCTTCTTTGCTCCAATGACACATGAAAACAGTATGAATCAAGGACAGACAATAGCTAGTGACGATTGATGTTCTTATGAATGCCTGAATGCCTGTTCCATATTTTCTGACAGGACAGATCCAGTGCGGACTTTTCATGTTTTGTCATCTATTGATAGTTTTGTTATTTGTGCCTGGAGAAAAGACTAGCATAGTTTCTAGGTCCAGATTAACCTTGTTACAAGAGGTCATAACAATTAAAGTCCTAGTTAAAGGTTATTCTACTGGTCCTGGCTATTTATACGTTTGATTTATACTTCTGATGTTTGTCGTTCATGACATAATAAAAGTCAAAAGATTAATATTCATGGCCTCGAGGATCTCATTATAAAGAGATAGTTACTTACTTTGCTGAGCCTATTGCTGTCTTTTTATAAGAAAGATAACAGGGGCGCACCGTGGGGGGTTATGGTGGCGCTACCCCCCCCCCCCCTCCCGGTCAGAGCCAGGGGGCGCCAAAAATTGTTGACTAAATGCGCTTATAAGGGGGCGCCAAAATTTGAGCTCAGCCCCCCGGGGGGCGCTAAGGAGGGCGTCAAATTTGAGGTAAGGAAATTTTTTATAATGGTTGTCAGCTTAGCTGGGAGGGGCCGGGGCGCCAAATTTGGGCTCAGCCCCCCCGGGTATGAAAATCCTGGGTGCGCGCCTAGATAATGCAAAAGTACTTAAATTTTTACTTTTCATCTACAAAGAAGATGTTGACTTTTTACTCTTACTTTTCACAAAAATATATTTCATTCTCTTTAAATGCATTGAAGATGTGCCTACTTTTATTCGTCGAGATGCAGAAAGTGATGTGAAACGAGCTGATGTATTCACAAGTTGCTTTACATACATAAATATAAGTTCTGTGTACGAAATAAGGAGAGAAAATTGTACGTATTCTGGAGTATTTTACGCCGAACATGCCAATCAGCCATGATTTCTACGGTGTGCTAAGTGCTTTCGCACGGGGGAGGGTCGGCCCGGAGTGGGCAGAGCGATCGGTGGTATTGTCTGTGGTGTGTGAGTTTGCATTCATTTTGTACGTGAAGCATGTTGAGTTAGGGAGAGCGACCGCAGCGTCATTTTTTATTTTGCGATAATTAAGCCATTTCTTGATCGGTTTTAATCAAACAAACTATGAACATGCTCTAATATGCCATTGAAAAACTGAATTATGGTAATACTTTTACTACAGCTCACAAAGTAGTTAAATATCTGAAGCGCCATCCTTCCAAAAATCGGTGTAAATGGAGTTATAACCATACAGAAAACTGGTCGAACTTTTCCCCTGTTACCAATTAGCGTCTCCTGGGTATAGTGTTAAACAATTGGATTAATTTTCCAAAAGTATAGAATTGATGCATAGGATTTGAACCAGTGACTCTCCAGCAGGACTTAAAACCCATGCACCATAAACTTTCCTAACACATTATTCCTCCCAGCAAATAAGGAAATCCCAATCCGAGCTTGGACCTACATTCTTCAAGATTTCGCATGTCGGCACTTTTCATGCGTCCATCATCATGCACGGCACTGCAGGCATTATTACTTTCCGTCTTTGCAAAAATTCTTTTGTACTTTGGAACAATGCAGATCGTCATAGAAATTAAATAAGAATGGATGATGTCTGACGAATCTCTTGATAATTATACATCATCAAAGATCTTATAAGATAAATAATGAAGTGGCAAGTTTCGTAACATCTATACACCCTCCCACTATCTTCATAGTGATATTATATCATAAAGCCCAGTTGATTAGGAAAATGTGCTAGAAATGGGGTAGGAGGTTAATCCCCTCCCATATGGATGTCCATCAGTCGTTTCATAGCGAGTTCTCACTTACGATTGGAGCTGCTGGATTATTTAAGATTTGTTAAAACCTAGGCAAAGAAACAGACCTAATGTGTACATTCTAGTACAATAATTGACACTTTCTAAAAGTTTGAAATATAATTAAAGTGTGATTAAACAAAACCAGAGATCAAAACATTAATTTTTTTATTACAATGCTATAATTGCTTTTCATGTTTTCAAATATCCTTTTGCATTTTGCAACCAGTTGGGAAAGGAAGTCTCACACCGAGCTTGGACCTACATTCTGCAAAATTTCGCATGCCGGCAGTTTTCATGCGTCCATCATCATGCACAGCACTGCAGGCATTATTACTTTCCGTCTTTTCAAAAATCCTTTTGTATTTTGCAACAATTCAGGTCGTCATAGATATTAACCAAGAATGGATCATGTCTGACAAATCTCTTGATAATTATACATCATCAAAGATTGTAGATAAATGGTGAAGCGGCAAGTTTCGTAACATCTATGCGCCCTCCCACTATCTTCATATTGGTATTATATCATAAAGCCAAGTTGATTAGAAAAATGTGCTAGAAATGGGGTAGGAGGTTAATCCCCTCCCATATGGACATCCATCAGTCGTTTCGTACCGAGTTCCCATTTTCGATTGGAGCAGCTTGATGCTTCAGATTTGTTCAAATTTCGCCATTGAAGCAGACATGATTTTCACATTTTAGTGAAATGATAGTTGACACTGTCCTAAAGCATGATTGAACAAAAAATGATAAATTTTCAGTTTTGATCAAGAGAAAAAAATGTTACCATTAAAATGTTAAATACTTTCTGTCTTTTAAAAGATCTTTTAATTTGTATTATGCAACAACTCGGGAAATGGGGAAATCCCAAATCGAGCGTGGACCTACATTCTGCAAATTTTCGCATGTTGGCAGTTTTTACGCATCCATCATCATGCACGGCACTGCAGGCATTATTACTTTCCGTCTTTGCAAAAATNAATGTTTTTGATTTCTGATGGCATGGAACAATAAAGCCGTAAATATCTTTCTGATTGCGTGATGGCGGAGGCATAAATTTCGACCGTGCGCGGTCGAGGATTCATTTTAGTATAGTACCTAACTTCTTGCTATTATTTTAAACCGAAAGACCAGTTTTAGGAGGATAGCGCTTCAGATATTTAACTACTTTGTGATCTGTAGTAAAAGTATTACCATGATTCAGTTTTTCAATGACAAATTAGAGCATGTTCATAGTTTTTTAAATTAAAATCGATCAAGAAATGGCTTAATTATCGCAAAATAAAAATTTATGCTGCGGTCTCCCTCCCTAGCACAACATGCTTCACGTACAAAATGAATGCAAACTCACACACCACAGACAATACCGCCGATCGCTCCGCCCATTCCGGGCCGACGCTCCGCCGTGCGAAAGCACTTAGCACACGGTAGGATTCATGGCTGATTGGAATGTTCGACGTAAAATACTCCAGAATACGTACAATTTTCTTTCCTTATTTCGTACACATGTTTATATTTATGTAAGTAAAGCAACTTTTGTGATTACATCAGCTGTTTTCACATCACTTTCTGCATCCCGACCATTACGAATCTACACCTTTAAAGAGAAAGTACGGAGGCAGACAACCCTTTTTAGTTGTTACAAAGATGATGGTAATGTGTGACTTGCACTATTCACACAGTATATTTTTTACACATCTCTGTATGCACAGAAGTTTAAACTAAACCATAGACGTGATGATTTTAAGAAAATGTGCACCCTTCAGACTACTGGTGATGATCTTTTTATTAGCACATACCTAATAGCATCACCTGGGTATAGTGCAGCTCAACTGGATGAATTTTTCTAATGGTATTGAAATCCTGCTTCAAACTAGTGGAGACTCTCAACCACTACGCCAGAAACTTTCCATGCACATTATTCCTCCCAGCAAATAAGGAAATCCCACACCGAGCTTGGACCTACATTCTGCAAAAATTTGCATGTTATACACTTTTCATGCCTCCATCATCAACCACGGCACTTTAGGCATTATTACTTTCCATCTTTTCAAAGTCCTTTTGTATTTCGCAACAATACACGTCGTCATAGAAATTAACCAAGAATGGATGATGTCTGACTAATCTCTTGATAATTATACATCATCGAAGATCTTATAAGATGAAATAATGAAGCGGCAAGTTTCGTAACATCTATGCACCCTCCCACTATCTTCATATTGGTATTATATCATAAAGCCAAGTTGATTAGAAAAATGTGCTAGAAATGGGGTAGGAGGTTAATCCCCTCCCAAATGGATGTCCATCAGTCACCTGATAGCGAGTTCTCACTTGCAATCGGATCAGCTCGATTGTGAGGATACATCAAAACCATTTGTCTGAAAAAGCAAACATAGTTTTAACATTCTACCTTTTTTTAATGATAGTCTATCCTGAATTTTACACAATGAAATGTAGTACATGATGTTTGAGTGTTATGTTTTCAATCAAGGCTTATAGAAAGTATCACTTTCTGATGCACACACAAAAAAAATTGTTAGGATATCCTCCAATGCCATAGAAAGCGTCTGTCAGTCTTTGTTTCTTTTTTCTTTAAATTTTTTTAAAAACAATTTATACAATAGAATATTTTTTGGAGAGGCTGAGAAGTCAATCATATAAAAGTATCTGTTCAGCTCTTATTTCACATGTTTGTGATTTATAGTGTTTATAATTTACGGGGATTGAAAAGCAAAAAAAATGTACAGATTGGGCCATTTTAGAGGGTCCGTCAGTGGAGGGCATCAAAACAATTGAAAGTTGCAATTGATTGCAAGGTTTTATTGATTGATTTCATCTGCACCTTTGTCATAAAAATGCAACGAAAGTGCACAACTCAAAAAGCACACTTCAATTTGTATTTGATTTTCAATCAGTTGTAATTTTCTAGCAACACTCCTTGGGCTCTGCAGAATAGGAACGATCAGGCTTATCTCTTCAGCAGTGGGAACTCTGCATAAATGTGAGTATCCTCACAAACCCGCAGGCGCTTCGCTGCTTTAGACGTGCAGATGAGAATCGCCTCGGGCAACAGACTCTCAGCCGGGGCTGAGAAACACCGAGATAGGAAACAAGATGAAGTAAAAAGGAAGTCCAACAATTGTTTCTCAGTCCCGGAGATAAGAGAAGAGAAACACAAGTGCCGTGGGCTGCGTTAATTCACTCCTCATAAATCAAACCCATTTTCTTCTGGAGAATTTTTGAATGCAACAACTCCTTTGGGTCCCGAAATGTATTAAAAGATCCTATATCAAATATAATTTTATCATCTGGATCATTTTGTGAAATGAAATTCTGATGGGAAAATTCCTATGGGTCGAAAAATATGGTAGACCACACAAATCGGGCATCTTGATGTATTTGGTGATACATTTTTCGTAATCCTCTGTTTTTGGCCGAGAGCAATTTATATCCATAGTGACCAGGAGACAATTTATGGTACATGGTCCTGTGATGGTTGCGACATGGCTGATTTCCTGGATTGACCGAGTTTCTTATTTTGGTCCATTGGCTAGTCACAATGGCCTCTTGTTGCAGCAAGCTGCCATGATGTTCTATCATTCATTAAACCTGTCTTTTTCAGAATACAACGAAAAAAAGCATTTGATTACCTTTCTCCCTGACCCTCTGAAAAGGGCTGCCAGGAACTTGTTCAACCTTTCGTTGAAATAAAAGATAATCACAGTAAATTCATTGTCAGGCATGTCAAATGTTACGTGGGGGGGGGAAGATCATTATAAAAGATTTAGTGACTTTTCTGTACCTTCTTCATCTCATTTTCAGTCAGAGGCAAAGGAAAATCAGATTGTATTTTTTTTGTTTTCTTAGAATTTTTTAATATGCGTGAAAAAGCAAAAGAAAAACACAAAGGAAAGTGTTGTGGTCTGGTTATTTTCAGATGGTTGGTCGATTGAGGGCATCCAAACATTCTTGGAGGCGGGGCCAAAGAGACCAGCCTATCTTATTGAGAAAAATGGTGCTCATTGGATAACCAAACATTTATTAATTTCTTTGGCCTACTACTCTAAAATAAGTGGGTTGCATTGTGAAGTGTTTTAATAGATCTATAGAAATGTTTTGTCTTTATCATGCTACTGCAAATGTGGTAAGATTATAGTCACTTTGCGAACAACAATCCTGTACAAAATTTTTAAACTCCTTCAAAATGCTGCATCTCGGAGAAATGTTGTTACCCTGGTGTCACTTAAAAACCTTCAGGGATTCAGGTTTATGGAAAGGTGAAGTGTGCAGAATTACATTTCCTCTCTTGGGCAATAGCACATTCTTCCTAAGCAACATCATTTCAGCCAATATTTTTAAAAACCTTTGACTGATATCAATGATTTTATGGATCATCCCCTGTTCAAAGATCACACTAAACAACCCATGATCTTGAACTGCTTAGATGAATCCATTTTCAACTTCTTTTATGGATCACCAACAAGAAAATGCCATCTCTCAAAATTGAATTACAGAGCACAAGCGATTATAAACATTTTGACAGGTTTGCTGTGGATCTAATCTTCGTAAACAACATCATTTTAACTAAGATTTTTAAAAGTTTTTTAATGATATTACTAACTTTATGGATCATCCCCTGTTCAAAGATTACAGCAAACAATATATGATCTTGAACTGATTAGATGAATCCAGTTTTCAACTTCTTTCATGGATCATCAGCAAGAAAATGCCATCTCTCAAACTTGAATTACAGAGCACGAGCGATTATAAACATTGTGAGAGGTTTTTTGCGGTGAATATAACCTTCCTAAACAACATCATTTTACCCAAGATTTTTAAAAGTTTTTTAATGATATTACTAACTTTATGGATCATCCCCTGTTCAAAGATTACATCAAACAATATATGATCTTGAACTGTTTAGATGAATCCAGTTTTCAACTTCTTTCATGGATCATCAGCAAGAAAATGCCATCTCTCAAACTTGAATTACAGAGCACGAGCGATTATAAACATCGTGAGAGGTTTTGCGGTGAATCTAACTCGAGAAGAGCCGCAGGGCTCTGCAATGCCAAGGGCATAAGCACATGGTTCAATGTAAAGTGATACTGGCACAATCTATTTAGACAAGGTAATACAGTCTTTCAGAAAAGGAAAGCAATCTGTTAATCCATTAGATGGTGTCGTAGACAGGAAACCCTGGTAGGAGTTGACGGTTTCACGGCTCGGTGAGCTTGCGCTCGGGTTGCCACACGCCACACCCCTAAGGTTGTTTTTCAACTTGCGCGCACCAATTAACGATATCCATTTTTTTTAATACCTGTGTTTTGTAAGTGGTTGGCCTGCTGATGCTCAATACATACCTGTAACCAACTTTTTACAAGAGAGGCTTGGATGATAGTGATAATAATAATTTGATGATACTAGAAGTATGCATGCGTCTCATTGGTCGTCATGATGTATTTGCACATTAATTAGATTAATAAGTAAAGCTCTCTAAGGAAACTTGAAATGTAACAACAGTTTTAGAATATAGGGCTCCCTATGTTATGATAATAATGTTTTGATATTGATAATACGCAACATTGATATATCACTCAATTCAAAGTTTTTTCAAGTGCTCTGTGCATTATTAATTGGCTATATAGCATTGCTCTCATTTGGTGCTCGCTGCAGCTGTATTCAAGGATTTTCTTCCTACTTTTACCATTCGCCTCACCTGGGTTGAGTGCATCACAATTTTTTGCTGAAGAAAATTAACGTTATGAGTGAGATTTGAATCTACGACCCTCGGGTTGAAAGTTTAGAGTCAGATCCACTACACCATGACACCACAACATTTAATTGTGAGATGTGTCCTTGTTGGAATGGGGTTACTTTAAATCACACTTGCAATGATCTTAGTAATTTTATCCTAATGACAAAGTCAATGATACGCAAAGATTGATTTTATATTCTTATCCATGTCACAGTGGAGATACTTTGCAATGCTTTTGCATCATGCATACTACAATCATTCTTTTATAATTAAATATAAAGTATAAATATGGTATTGTGGCATATTAGATCTCAGCATGATCGGGTTTGTATGTGAGATATGATCATGTTAATCTTGTGGCTTATTTTATTTAAAAGACAACTGGTTTCCAACCTGTCGGTCCAATTTTCAAGGAATTAAATGTTCTTTGTCTTTGTCAAGGCAAAGCTTGACTTAGTGTCACCGCAAAAAGGAAAAACCTAGATATAGCTCACATGGTCTTGTTGGCAGAAATAATGTGTCAGTGCTTTATTTGTAAGCATGGTCCCAAGAAGGCCTTGCCTGGTATAGCATTTAAGATGAAATAACACAACTTTGGTTTGCAATGTTTCGATCCCATTATCAAGGAATTAAATATTCTTTGTCTTTGTCAATGCAAAGCTTGACTTAGAGTTACCACAGAATGAAATAACCAAGTTCTAGCTCATGTGGTCTGGTCGGCAGAAGTCATGTGTCAATGCTTTATTTGTAACCATGGTCCCAAGGCCTTGCCTGGTATAGCGTTGCAGATGAAAGACTAGCTGAGGGTATGGAGCACATACCGGCTGCCAGAAGGGGCAGGATAAAGCCTGGGACCGGCATCCCAAGCGTGACGAGTGTCACACCATGTCTTGATGGCTGCAGAGCTTTAAAGACATTGTCACATATTGTGATTTTGTTATTTGATTTAAAGGAATTAAATATTATCTGTCTTCAAAAATCAAAAGATAATGCAAAGCTCGGCTTAATGTGACCACAAAAACGAGTAACAAAGACAGAGCTCATATGGTCTGGTAGGCACAAGTCATGTGCCAGTGCATTATTTGTAACCATGGTCCCGAGGCTTTGCTTGGTATAGCGTTGCAGATGAAAGACTAGCAGAGGGTATGGAGCACATACCGGCTGCCAGAAGGGGCAGGATAAAGCCTGGGACCGGCATCCCAAGCGTGACGAGTGCGACACCATGTCTTGATGGCTACAGAGCTTTAAAGACATTGTCACACATTGTGATTCCGTTACTTTAACAATTATAATAAAGCTGTCTGATCCAAATTGTTAGCGTTCGTATTGATGACAAAACAACAACAGAGAATGCAAAAAAAGAAGTAATTTATTCAAGCACAGTGAGCATGATCAATATATTTATAAAAAATTGAATAAAATTAACCATTGACGCTTTATTTCTGCACCGTGTGTCTATGTAGATCATATTTTGAATTTTAGCCTGAACGTGGCGAATGTGACAACATGTCTTGATAGCTGCAGAGTGTAAAAGACCTCACACATTGTTATTTTTTTTTTCATTTAAAGCTGATATATAGTAAGGTAAATCAAAATGTGACAAATTTGATATCTATAGAGAGCTTAGAGGCTGTACAACTAGACTGGATAACTTTGGAATGCTATTATCACTACCGAAAAAGATTAATTGAGTTTGAAAAAATACCCCTAAATGCTCTATTTGCTAAAAAATTGTATGTTTTTTGATAGCCTCACCGAACGTATGTCGTTTATATGCGAACAGCTTGTGTGAAGGAATTACACCCAAAATGGGACCAATGCGTTAGTCTATGTAAACCAATTGAGTACACATTGGGTGACGTCACATTTTGCTCTTAGTCTCATCGTATCAGACCCTTTCCAGTTTACATACTTGGTGAAAAATCAGTACTACAGATGTATATTATAAGCAGGCATATTGTAGAAAATGGATCAACACAACATTAAAAGATGGAAAGAAAATTAATGTAGTAGTATTTTTACTTGAAGATTTTCAAACCATGCTATCTGACCTGCATGTATGTTAATACATTAGAATGCAAAAAAGAAAGAAGTTATACAGGCGCTATTTAGATATCTATGAAATTTGAATGAAGTGTACCACAGACGCTGTTTTCCTGCACCGTGTGCCAATGTAGGTCATATTTTCAATTTCAGCCTAAGTGTTTAGCAATAAACTTCGATTATGAAACGTTTCGATTTTGTTCTTCAAGCGAATTTCTGCATAATAACACATCCCATATTCTTGCCAAGTTTTTCAAACTTTGTATGAAAGTCTTTAACTTTATAAAGATCTTTAGGTCCGAGACACTAAACATCCTTATAATATTGTCAGTTGGTAATTGCTCAAGGGAGAAATGAAAGCGAGACCCCCATTGCTCACCGACTTTTACAAGTCACAGGCACTACTCTTTTATTAGATCACTCTCATATTTCCCAATGTGCCTGTTCACACAATGCGGTAACAGCAGTTGAGTTTTCATTTTGATTGTGAATCAGACCATTCATTAAAGTTGATGAAGACTTCTTGAAACCATGAACAAAGGATGATATACTTCCGAAATTGGAAGAAGATTGCAGCAATCAAGGATTTATTTTGAATGTCAATCGGACCATTAATGAACATCATGAAGACTTGAAACTATGACAGAGAAATAATGTGTTTCTGAAATTGGAGGTAGATTGTAACAGCACTTTAGTTTTAATTTCAAATGTGAATTGGACCATCCATTCAAGTTGATTAAGACTTCTTGAAACTATGATTGAGGGATGAAAAATTTCTGATATTGGAAGAAGATTACAGCAATCTTGGTTTCATTTTGAACGTGAATGGGACTTTTCAATCCAACTTTAAACGGACTTTGCGTTGTTAGCCATCTCGGCGTCATTTTGAATGTGAATTGGATCATCCATTCAAGTTGATGAAGACTTCTTGAAACTATGATTGAGGGATGATGTATTTCTGAAATTGGAAGACGATGGTAGCAGCAGTTTGGTTTTCATTTTGAATGTGAAAGGGAATTTTTGTTGTCAACAATCTTGTTTTCCTTTCAAATGTGAATTGGACCATCCATTCAAGTTGATAAAGACTTCTTGAAACTATGATTGAGGGATGATGTATTTCTGAAATTGAAGAAAATTACAGCAATTGAGGTTTAATTTTGAATGTGAATGGGACTTTTCAATCCAACTTTAAACGGACTTTGCGTTGTTAGCCATCTCGGCGTCATTTTGAATGTGAATTGGATCATCCATTCAAGTTGATGAAGACTTCTTGAAACTATGATTGAAGGATGATGTGTTTCTGAAACTGGAAGACGATTGTAACAGCAGTTGGGTTTTGTAAAAGGGAATTTATAGTGTTAACAACCTTGTTTTCCTTTCAAATGTGAATTGGACCATCCATTCAAGTTGATGAAGACTTCTCCAAACTATGATTGAAGGATGATGTGTTTCTGAAATTGGAAGAAGATGGGAAGTTTGTCAATCATGCGGCTATAATGAGAGGGAGTCGAGTTGAAATCAGGCGTGTCAATGTTCTAGCTACATGTTCTCTTGGTGTCTCTGGTGAATAGATACTCAGAGTGTGAAGTGAAAGGATTACGATACTTGTACGAGGATTCATGTCTAACTTGGAAAATTGCATTTCTTTATTGTTCTTAGGTGAATCCAGGACAGGGCCAAGAAAACCAAATTGTGTGGATGCCCTCTTGAATAAAAACCTTGGTCGGTTGGAAAAAGTTTCTTTTCATTTTTTTTCAAACACAATTTACACAATACGTGAGGAAAGTAAAACTTATAATGGGATGAAAAGCCAAAGACCATCTGAAAATGTCTTTTCAGGTCATATTTCACATGTAACACGATATAAACTATTTCCAAAAAGTTAACTAGAATGCAGACAATAGGTCCGTACACCTCGTATTCAACTCTGCAGACACAACAATGACAAGCCAGTACCGAATTCAATAGCATTACAAAGGAGCATTGACTTAACTTTTCGAAAATACTTTATATCGTGTTATGTTTACTTATGATATTTACTATGATTTTTTAATATTAGTAAACAGCCCCCCCCCCAAAAAATAGTTAATGTCCGGCCATTTATTGAGGGTCGGTTGATGGAGGGCATCCAAACCAATTTTTAAGGAGGTGGGGGTGGGGGGGGGGGGGGGGGGGGGGGGGTTGAGGACGATTAAAATAAAGTTTGGTTGCACAGCCCTTAACTGATCCACCATCTGAGAATGGCCCAACATGAACCTTTTTGTCAATCATGCGGCTATAATGAGAGGGAGTCGAGTTGAAATCAGGCGTATCAATGTTCTAGCTACATGTTCTCTTGGTGTCTCTGGTGAATAGATACTCAGAGTGTGAAGTGAACGAATTACGATACTTGTATGAGGATTCATGTCTAACTAGAAAAATTGCATTTTTTCATTGTTCTTGGTTGGATCCAGGGTAAGGTAACCGACCGACCCTCTGAAAATGGCTGGACGTGAACATTTTATTTTTCTTTCCTTTTCCTGAAAAGTGTTGAAAATCGCAGCAAAATCTTAGAAAACATGTGAAATGCAACTGAAAAAGACATTTTCAGATGTTCTTTGGCTTTTCACTCTTTTTTAACTTTTCTTAGTCTCATTTTTCATGTGACATGTGTTCTTGAAATAGAAGGACATCAAGCCATTTTCTTACTGACCAACGCTACTTAAAAAAGGGGCAGTCCAGAGCAACCAAATATTTTTTCCTTTAGCCAGAAGGGTTGCTTGGAGGTATAATCATTCACCAGTGAGATACTTGAAAAAGAAAGCAAAAAGAAAAGGACTGAATTCACCCACCCAATCTTCAAAGTCTTTCCACTGTTCTTTTAACTTGTTCTAACTTTAAATCTGGGGATAATGAGATCATGATGGGGATCTTTGGACCATATATTTTGTTCTCAGCTTTTATAACAGGTAGCAAATGATTCCTACTTGCACTGAACACCAATGTACAGGAAAGACTGAGCATCTAAAAAGGGTCCAGGGTGGCTGTGTGACATATACCCTTGTCTGAATGGAGCGACTTTAAAGGAGCTACTTTAAAACCTTCCTTTTCTCCAACTACACTTATCAGAAATGATTGATAAGCCAGTTATGGAATGACTATAATTTCATTGCCTGATAAAAAAGCATGAATGAAATTAGCCTTAATTAAGTTACATTTCCTTGACATTCTATTGGGAAACCTTGTCCAAATGGAGTCACTTTCAATCATTATTGCATTGAACTGATCAACATTATTCTCTTATTTTTTATTGTATGTAGTCAAAATGGCAGATCATTTAAGTATTCTATTTGCACAGATATCATGGAAAGAGTGAATAAGTCAATTAGTAGGAACAATTTCAACTATGGGTCATGAAAGCTTTAAACCACTGAAGCCTAAAATTTTACAAGACAGGTAAATATGAAATATCAATGCATGAATCATAGTTTATGTTAAACTGCGTGTTCCTTTTGTATGAAAATTTACAAAAATTATAAATCCACATGATATGAGATTAATGCAGCGCAGTTGGGGGTTAAACATAGATTTCAGAATGTTGCGAGAATTTAAGTATTTCTACTTTAAGAGCAATTTACTTTCTCTTATAATCAACCAAATCCTTTCATCCAGAGGATATGAAATTGTTCGAGCAGTAGGGGGTTCTGCATGATTGTCAGAATGTTGTGGGAATGTAATCATATTCTTTCATAAATTGACACGCAACTGATTGAGCTGTCTTGATCATTTTATGGATTAGGAATGCTTTAAAAAAAAGCTGGGCCCCTTCCTGTGACCAACTAGGTCCCCTGCTGTTTCTGAGACCCCGTTCAGATCTTTAAACTTGGAATTTTTAAGAATAAATATTCCTACCAGGTACTCATTCACCTCACCTGGGTTGAGTGCAGCACAATTTGGACGAGTTTCTTGCTGAAGGAATGTTATGCCATTTGGAATTACCCAAAGGCAACAACCTTTATTAAGAACTGAAATTTTTGCTTGTCAGAGAAAATAATACAGTTTCCTTAGTCAGATTTCTGCCAATTTGTGCCTCATTGTTAACAATTTGTGCCTCAGTGATGATTAACATGTCTCTTGATATGTAGAAATGAAATATCAACAGTGACATTGCAAAGAACTAGAACTATAGAGGACTCTCAACAAAGTGCCCCCAAATACTTACCCCATCCATCCATTACTCATTCATTTGGGAGATATTAAGTAATAAACTTTTCTGCTGCCTGCAAATAAAAAAAATCAAATAGTTATTAATCATACATTGTTCACAGCACTTTTGCCAAAAAAGTACAAATGAAACAACAACCACAACGTCCATGAGTTTTCGTTGGGGTGCCCCTAGAGGGCCAGCCCCTGTCAACAAACACGCCAGTCGAGCCAGACCCCGGTCCTATTTTAGAATAACTGGTTTGCTGCTTGACTCGGCAAAAGGAAACAAAGCTAGAAGAAAAGTGAAATGTCAACTATCGGGAGAGTTGATGGTTTGATGGCGATGGTGATAGGCGCTTTTTTAACTTCATCTATTCTTTGAGGTGTAAGGACCATTCCCCTACTGCCAAGTCATCAAGTTGTCCACAGTTTATTGAACCTCAGGCTCTCCGAGAGAAACTTGAGCTGATTCCATTCCTTGTGAATCAGAAATGATTTTAGGTTTTGTAGGGGATATCGTCAATATAAATGACATGTATAGGAAATGATGGTGTTTTACATTACATGTAGGAAGTATTGATCGCCCTTGTATATTTCTTGTGGCGAGGATTATTAAACCTTAAATGCATCCACGTCCATTGTATTCTTGGCCAAAAGAATATTCAACAATTTCAAATAATTGCAGACCTGTTTGCATTTAGTGCACACCAAGATCCAATAGGCAAGGTTACTAAGCATGCTCTCACAACTTTCAGTCAGGCTTACCTGATATAGCAACAAGCAATATACTAACTGCAATTTTACATGGTAATAGGCATATTTTTTAATAGATGTAAGTTTTGTGCGTTCTATATACAGAAACGGTTGTTCTTGACAACCCAAAAGCTTGTCCAATGTATTCCTGATAAAGCAATAATCAATATATGCAAATTGGATTCCAAGTATTGTAGTTCAATGGTTACTGATATGTCTAATGGTCATAGCTTGTAACTATGTTTTCAGGAAGAAACATGCAATACTTTGAATTTATTAGTGAATTGGCCTATTGCTGGAGCACCCAAAATGGTCAGGTAACTCATTCTTACAAATTTCTGTCAATAGATGACAAGGATATTAGCAATATGGTATCAATTATCTTACTAAAAATTATAATTACGTCCTTCAAACAATTTTTAGCTTTAATTGTTGCAGGTCTCCAAATGGACAAACGGTACAGTGCTGTGTTGAGCTGTAAAGTTTTAACCCAATTGCAAACGGGAATTGATTGGCCATGTGCAGAATTACCTATTGGAACTACATGTACAAGATTTAGCATTTATTGTGTTAAGCCCATCGCACACCTTACGATTCGATTTTTTAGATGAAAGTGTAGTAGTATTTCTCAGAAGCATTCAAACACATAAAAAATCTTTAAGGTTCTGGATAATCAGAGCAATTATGAAATTGAGAAAAAATATGCAAGCTTGGGAAACCCCAATTGCATCCAAGTTATAAGGTAGTCGCAAGCGTTTGAGCCGCCTTATGATTGTCTACAATTTGGAAATGATTTGAGCCTTACATGTTCAGTATTCAAACATACTGGAGGCAGGGATGCCAACCTGCCGTATTTCGCCGTATTTAGTACGTTTTTTTACCCAAAATACGGCCATACGTTTTTTCCCCATTTTCGTACGGTATTTTCATATTTCAGTATACACTATCGATTCTCCCCTTATTGTACTGCGCTGTGCTGCCACTGTGTGTATGCACAATACACGATGTACTTTATCGGGGATCAACTCAAAAAGATCGATACCTTTCTCAAGCGCTCTATGTATGCTACGTGCAACGTAATTACTTTCAAGAAGATCCCATAAGAACACGTGTTCTGTCAACTCGTGGCAGGGTTTTCCGGTACACGATACACTATGGCATGGGACTAATACAATAGTGAATCGCACACACACACCACTGCTGATCACATGACCACTTCATTTCAGCTAGCTCCAATCTCCCGATTTCCTGCTCCTAAACTTCTCCTCTATTTCTTATCTTTTACCTATTTCTGTTTTGTTCCTACTGTTTTCTTGCTTTGCTGTGAAAGGATTTATCATTTACTTCATTCAGGTGAACATATTTGTGGTGATTAAAATTGTTTTGGGTGATATTTTATTGAGTTTTGTATCGATGTGTGTCGTGTCGCAAGCCGCCATTGCGTGTGTATTAGTGAATGGGATTCTTCTGACTGAGTGGAATTCGTTGAGTGAGTGTGAGCTGGCCGCTGTGTAGGACTCCTGCTGTGAATAATTGACCATGTTGACCTCGCCTCCATAAGTGGCGAATTTTATTGATACTGTGATGATGATTGCATTATATTAAGATTTTTGGGGGGTTGACAGATGATGAAAGAAGTTATTTATAGGGATTTCATGAAGTTTTCGTGAGGTTGTCAAATTGAGATTTGGATGCGTGATGAATTTGATGTTGATGCCATTTGCTGATATGAGGGAAAAAAGTTTTTAAAAAGTTAATTGTAAATCAAATCCCACGTCCAATTATATTTTGAATGCCTAGCAGTTAAAAAAATATTTATTTTGAACCAAAGATTAAACTGTATGTAATCAATTTTTAATGTATTTGTGAGCCTGCCATCCTTGCAAGATTTTTTTCTCTTGGTCTTGGATTGCTGAAAATTTCTTCCAGCCCCATCTTGTATTAAATTTTACACATGAAAAAGTAAATGATCCTGACTGGTTGGTAGGCATTTGTATATGTGAATATATCTGATTTGGTGACATTATGATTTGTTTTGTATGTATTGAGAATACATAAAGAGGACGTGCTTACAGGTGTTTCCTTTCTCTTCTCTTCTTTCTGTCTTTCTGAAAGACTTGCCCTCTCGACCCGATGAAAAAAACAAAACAATTCATGTATTTTCATGTAAAGAAAGAACATTATACATTTACTAACAATGAATACTTCATACAAATTACTAACAACCCTAAATTGCAGACATTCAAATACAGCAACATTTAACTAGATGGGAAGCATGTTTATGGTGCAAAATAAATCCCTCCCAGCCATATCAAGAAATCGTGCCTCAATTTGGCAAACAATGTTATTTTTTACCCACATACATTTGAGTTAAATGCTGGATGTTATTGGGGACTTAAGTTCCTGTTTTTTAACTAAGAATTCTGACTTGCACTGAATATTAATGCAGTGCAGCACTTTACGTCTGTACCTATGCCAGAATCGCGTGCTGCGTATTAATACAACAAACTTTATGTTGCCAATCGCAGCTTGCACGCCGCGCTGATTTTGCTCATTACGAAAATACTTTTTTTTAGGGCAAAATACTTTTTTTTGCCTCATGGAATACTTTTTTTGGTTGACAAAGGTTGGCATCCCTGTGGAGGGTCTGTTTCGAACAAGAATTACAGAGATTTCATTTCCTGAAATGCCCATATTGGATGCCCCTATGATGTATATATGTGTAGATTACCCCCAAATCGGATCGTAAGCCTGCCCTAACCCATTGACTTCTTTGATCCAAATCGCCCATATCTAAAGTGAATGTTAGTTTGAATATTTTAGTATTCAATGGGTTAGCGTGTGCAGTCGGCTTTATTTGCAGTCTGCAAAATGAAGTGGAAAAGTACAGGCTCTAACCTTCTGCATGTCTACCTGAAGGTCTGTGGAATGACTTGCCCAGTGGCACCTCTGTCAACGGTGTCTATCGTTCCATCGGGACTACGCGTAGAACAAAGAATGATTCAAGAAATCGCAAATTACAATTGAGAGATCTCTTCTTTTTGTGACCCACACTGCTTCTCCTTGCCACGGCTGGCGAAGGAACGTGCAGGATATCATTATTTATCGCCCTCTCTTGGGGACGCACATGTAACTCAGTAGATGTGGTATCATCCATAGAGGTGTGCTGAATGATGTGATCTTTGTTTCTCAGAGGAAAACGATTATCATATTTGAATACAATCCTTGATGGTTCAGAAAGATTTTTGCTTCCAAATTTGACATTCTGTATCTTTTGAAGGAACTACTGTATTCATGGTAATGCTCAAGAGTGCCAAATTCAGTACAGTAGAACCTCGTTATAAAGAGGTCGGATGTAGCGAGATACCTGTTATAACAAGGTGATTTTATTGGTCCCAGCTCTTTATAGTTCTTTGTTTTTTTTACCCTGATATAGTGAGGAACCTGATATAACAAGGTAATTTTCATGGTCCCAAGGACCTCGTTATAAAGAGGTTTCACTGTATTTATGGATTTACCATGAATGATGTATGAGACCATATTTTGGTGATTCTTTCATTTTCACCAATTTTGCTGTTCAGGCCTTGCAAAAGAGCTATTTGTTCTCTGTATAAGGCAAAATCATATACGATTGCTGTCAGAGAGAAGAAAATATTAACATTCTAAAAAGCTGCACTGATACAAAAATACACAAATATGTGTTGGCTATTAAGATGTGAACTTGTATACGTATCATGCTTGAAGTTATCATTTTTTTACTGGAAAAAAGAGCATCTTCACCCATTGACAACTGAAATCTGCAATTCCCATAGACTTTGTACAAGGAGTACCTGGTTTGATAAGTCAATGGGTTAAATGTTCCATCAAAATGTTAAAATGTGATGGACTCTCTTCTAGCAAGCAAAAGGCCAATGCCTTCAGCAGAATAATAAGATTCTATAGCATTTTATGAGGTTCATGCTGTGCAGCGCCACTTTCATCACCATTATTCCCAACTTACAAACCTTTATCGCACTCTTGAAACAGAGTTCAAATCTTGCGAGTGCCTTTACGGTTAGATGACTGATGCATTATTATGCTGTCAGGAAGAAGAGAATTAGAAAATGCTGAACTGGGTCCAACACAAACAGATATTTGTTCGCCAAAATATTAAAATGTATACCTATCCCGCCTTAAGTTATCATTTCAATGGGATGTTGTGTGATAATATTCCAAAGTATAGTATGATTATGTGTAGGTTTACATTTGTATATTATGCACAGTGCCCACTCTTTTTTGACAGAAAAAAGAGCAACTCAACCCATGGACATCTGAAATGTGCAAATCCCATAGACTTTGTGCAGGGAGTACCCGGTTCCAGTAGTCAAAGGGTTAAATGTTCAATCAAAATGTTAAAATGTGATTGGAAACTTTTTTTCTAGCAAGCAAGAGGCCATTGTCTCTAGCAGAATAATAAACTTCTGTAGCAGTTTATGAGATTCATGCTGTCCAGTGTCACTTTCATCATCATCATTATTTCCAATCCACAAGCCTTTTATCGCACTCTTGAAACAGAGTTCAAATCTTGCGAGTGCCTTTACGGTTAGATGACTTATGCATTATCATACCATCAGAAAGAAGAGAATTTGAAAATGCTGGTTCCAAAACAAACAGATATTTGTTCACCAAAATACAAAAATGTATACCTATCCCGCTTTAAGTTTTAAGTTCTGTGATTTTATTCCAAAGTTAGTACTATTATTTTCAGGTCTGTATTATGTACAATGCCCACCCCTTTTTGACAGGAAAAAGAGCATCTTCACCCATTGACAACTGAAATCTGCAATTCCCATGGACTTTGTACAAGGAGTACCTGGTTTGATAAGTCAATGGGTTAAATGTTCCATCAAAATGTTAAAATGTGATGGAGAACTTTTTTCTAGCAAGCGAAAGGCCAATGTCTCTAGCAGAATAACAAACTTCTGTAGCATTTTATGAGGTTCATGCTGTGCAGCGCCACTTTCATCATCGTTATTCCCAATTCGCCAGCCTTTTATCGCACTCTTGGAAGCAGAGTTCAAATCTTGCGAGTGCCTTTACGGTTAGGTGACTGATCGTCAGCCGTTTTCAGCTGAGTCACGGTGGAACGGACTTACCCACCAGAGATGCATTATACGTCCATCACTGTCATCTTCTTTTATATCAGTCGACATGATTCAGCTTACGCTGTCACTCTCCATCTATCAGCCCGTCGTCAAGTAATCGTCCTCGTCAGTTTAAACCACGTCACGACTTTTACTCGAGGAATGAGGGAGGGTGGCAAGGAGGGAAATTGGGACGATAAGTGGAGATATTGGGCAATTACACTGGGATATTGTTTTGCTGATCTGGGTTTGATTTGTTGAAAGTGAACAGATTTTTTTCACTTTCTTCGTTAAATTCTCCCTCGTTTCATGTTGTCAAAGAGCTCAAATTGAACCAGGAGTGTGTAACATAAAAGATGCATTTAAAGTTAAAATGAATATTAATTGTAAGTCTGGAAAAAGTGTGCCATAGAGATACGATTAATTTTCAATTGTTTGGATCTCTTTTATGTTACAGGCCGAAATGTACAATTAAGGATTATTCTAAAAAGTTAACTTGATCTCCAATGAATATGCCATGGCTTGGCATTATTTTTCACCAACCATTGAAAATGCTGCTCCATGTTATGGTTAGTAATAATAATATATGATAATATATGCAATTTATATAGCGCACGTATCCACTCTGCTGAGTGGTCAAGGCAAAATAGTTGGTCAGAGATCTTCAAAAATCAAGTTTCGTTCAAATACTGTATAAGTGGAAATGTTTGCTGAAGTTTTATTTTTGTTAATTCTGTGAATATAACCCTGCTGAAATGTTCACTCATTAGAATACCCATATACACTTGGGTACAATGATCTTTCTAAACATGAATATTACAATCTGCCAATATGTGAAAGTGTACAAAATTCAGTGAATGAATAGGCCAAAATTTATGTACGCTAAAATATTGGATTTTACCAAAGGATATAGATTAATTTATAACCAATCAGAATTCTCGCTGAAGCTTCATCCACTAGTCCATATTCTTGGCTTTCAGGGTACACACGCGTAATTATTTCTCCATAGACCCATGTGTTATTTCGCCTTTAAATAAAAATTCATATAAAATCAGCTGTAGATTAGGTCGATGAGTGCTTGGTAGCAATGGAAAGGAAATTTTATGGACTTTCTCATTCTGCATTCAAAACTACCTTTAGACCAGCTCATTTTCGAGCAATTACCCCTCACATAGCAACATGTTGTGCATCAATAGATTCCATATGAGGTAAATTGAGTCTATCTTTAGCGGGGTCAAGTAGTTCCAGAAATTTAAAATTTTTGGGATCCCCCTTTTGATGAAGAAAGGTCATATATTCATTGACTAATATCCCCAATTAAATAATCACTCATTCACATCTATTAACATTAATCCATAATAACTGAACTCCTATGGGTCGCCTAGGGGTCTATTTTTCATCCACGAAAGTGATTCGCCTATAATTACGCGTGTGTAGCCTTCATAGTTATTTCTTTCTTGAAGAAAATTATAACTTGTATGGTGAAGTAAACATTCAAATACACCATGTGGTGTAGGGCTATCTTTCAAGGAATATTCCTGAAAAGGACTTAGCAAAAGCTCGAAAAAATATTAAAGAAACACAACGTTCCGAGTAGATTTTAAGTGATTCTTGATTTTATTGTGAATAATGTCAGAGTTTTCTTTATTTTCTTTATAACTAATCTCTCAGTTAAACCCACGTCCGGGTAATATTGCGTATTGGCAATATCGAGAATCGTGACTATACATAAGCTAGCTCTCTGCAGACCTATTCTTCTTTGTAACCTAATCTAATAATGTAACTCATCTCTTTCATTATTAAATAATGTGTGCTCATGATACAATTTCTCAGGTCTGAAAAGAGATGTCGATAGGGCAGTGTCAGTTTGGGCCAATAATGAGAGGAAATATTACTCAGTTATGGTGCTTAAGTGGACATCGCACATCAAGCCGTCAGTGGGTGTGTCTTTGTATCTGCCCCCTTCACTGATTGGGAAATTCTCTCTGACCACACGTATGAAACATTTCATGCATTTTGACCAAGATTCAATAGCAATATAGGATTTTAATGAGCAGTATTTTGATATTATATCTATAAGATGCAGCCAATGCATTTCATCAGCAACATATCTAGGATTTTGGTGTGACATAGATTGATTAGTTGACCCATTTCTCTCTAAAAATTTGCAAACAAGCTTCCGTCCTTCTCCACCCGAAAGATAAATAATTTTTAAATTGAATCTGCAGAACAACACCCCTGCACCATCCCCTCCCCTTTTTATACGCACTGTGTGAATGTTAAATGTTTGTATTGTAAATCATTCATTTGAACGCAGAAATAAAATAAAATAAAATCAAATCAAAATCAAAATGTACTTGTGAATATGATGCATCTGTGTGAGGTTTTGAAGTCTACCTGCCCATTCTATATATTTTATAAGATATGGACCTACAGTTGTAAGAGGAAAATTAATTGTTCAGAGGCCCTCCACCGACCAACCCTCTCAAAATGGCCCGACCCTAACTTTTCTGATGTTCTTTTGCTTTTCACCACATTTGAAAAATCGCAGTAGAATTGTAAAGAAACAAGTGACATATGACCTGAGAAGATACGAACAGATGCTCTTTAGCTTTCATCTGCTTTTCAGCCTTATTGTTCTCCTGAATTGTTTAAGATTGTGTCCGAAAAATTAAAAAATGTGATTAAAAAAAACTTTTTCCAAACGATCAACATTATTTTCTAAAAGTGGCATTGGAGTGCCCATCCCAACAATTCTTGTCTGGTTTAAATAATTTAATGTAAGGTTGAAATCTCACAAGTGTAAGGTTGCTATCTTACAACACTTTCTGTGTCAGATGATCACTGTCTGTTCCCTGCAAGACACTTTACTTCGTAAATGAATTTAACCTTCTTGAAGGTGCTACACCATGTGGAACCAATTAACAAATTTCCTAAACATGTCAGGCTGTGTTTGGTGGTAGCTTCTTGGAGAAGATGCATTGCTAAGATGCTCCTGGGGGAGTTGTTCTGAAGGTATGGTGTCCTCGATGGATACTGTCATTCTAAGATGAAAAGAAACTGCAGACACGTTTTGTTTCGGTAGAGATAGTTCACATTCATACTATTAAATGATATATAAAATAAAAACTCTTTCCCCCTTTCATTCTTTGTTCAACTGTTGATATCAATTAGAAGATATTACATCTGGGGCCTGTAACATAAAAGAGATAAGATAAATTGAAAATAAATCGTATCCTTATGCTACACATTTTGCCTTCGACTTCACCTTCGATTAATATTTATTGTTAGTTTGATTGCATCTTTTATGTTACAGGCCCCTGATGATATTAAACAGTGGAAAAGAACCTTTGAACTGTTGTTAGCATTACTTTACCTTCTAAATCTCAGTTAAAATTGATAAAGCCCAAGCTTTATCCAACTGATCTACCCTATTTCCCTAAGAACAACTTTACTTGTACAAGTGCTTTTTTTTGCCCTGCGCATATCATGATCAGTAATTTTCAGTTTCATATTATCTCTGTACACAGCATCTTTTTTTAAATATAGAGTTTTACAACACCCAACTACACTGACAATACTAAGAATGTCAACTCGCATTGGAAAAGCTGACAGCATAGAGACAAAAGACATTATCTATCATGGACTCTTGAGAGTTTGGAGTGAATCATCCGGAGGGTTAGGCGTTAATAGTCCATCCATGATAGTAATTAACATTTGTCATCGTCACTAGGACTTTGTTTCAATACAGTTAGTTATATCGTTGTTAAAAGGTAGCTTAACGGTAGCCATGTTTGTAAGGTCAGACCTAACAAGTCTCACACCTTTTACCATGAGTCTCACACAATTTGGACCCTCCTTGCCCCAAATTAGTTCTCTTGGTCTCACTAATGCATTCAGAACACCTCAGATATAATATTGGCCTATAGAAGTCCATGTTAATGTGACATACTGTATTTTGGGCCTTTTTTGGTGACCTGTGGCATCTCTGTAAGCCCCCACCCCTGTAAAAGAAAGAAAATCACTAAAAAAAAAAATCACATTTAAATTGTAGAAAATACTAAAAATACAGTCATTTTAAGATATTGTCTTTTAATGCCATTCCATTGCCTTTAATTTAGATACGCCATTCACATATCATTTTTTGGGCATATCAGAATGATTGTAAATTAAAGTGATTAAATGAATGCCTTTAAAGAAACAAGGCAATATGGTCTGAACTTTGTACATTCATGGGGCACAGCAATATGCCACATTTATCTCTCTTTAGACAATTGCTCTTAAAATTAGTTGCCCTGTCATGTAGAGCATTTAAGATGCTTTTGTGTTTAATATATCATGTAACCTAGCAGCTGACCTAATTCCTTAGTGGATTAATCATGCAAGGGGGCCCCACCGCGCCGGAGAAATTTGATTTCTTTTTCTTGAAGAGTTCCTCTTGTTTGTCAATTGTCTTCTTGACTGTTCTTCAATATAGAGCCAAAGGGAGTTTGGGAAAGGGAACTTTACCCAGCTAATATGCTCCAAGTGGAGGGAAGAAAACAAAAATTGAGCAAAATCCGACAATTTTACAATTTTCGCAGTTCTTCTTTTCACCCCTCCATAGATTGACACTCTTCAAAATGGCTGCCAACATTGATAACTTTCCGTTCACTTTGTACACAATATTTCATATTTTGTTCCTTTTTAAGTAAAATAGACAAGGAATCAACAAGACTCATCCAGAAATGCATGCAGGATTAAATAAGTCATATCATACTTTTGAAATTTTGTCTCCTCTTCTATAAAAAGAAGAAATCTGAAATTCTGTGTACAAATTCAATGGAGAGTTCTCCATTTTGGCAGCCATATTGTGTACGTACGTTGCCGATTCAAAGAGCCCATAAGGGGTTTAAATCAAAACTTTGAATATTCATAACTTTTGAATGTATTGTTGGATTTTGCTCAAATTTTCAGTTTGATCATTGTATCTTTCTTCATCCAGTGAGAGTGCATTAATGTCTGGGTGAAGTTCCCCTTTAAGTACACAGTGTTATTACAGCTCCTTGATTTCCAAATTGTCTTACGTTGCTAGTCATCAGTCCATCAATACACATTTACGATGCTAAATAAAAATGCATGAACTGCAGATTGATGATATACAGTGTATGATGATTGAACATCAATTCTTGAATCTAGGAATTAATCTTTAAAGGTCCACTATTATGACAATGTATGTTGACTTGTGGTGATCTATGAAGAGAGAATTTTTTGGGGCGTTCCCAAATTGCCTCACTAAAATATAAAGAAAAATTATTATTAAATATATGGGAAACATTTGGGAGCTCTCTCACTCACAAAGGTAATCTTAAGGGTAGCATAGATCACCACAAGTCAACATATATTGTCATAATAGTGGACCTTTAATGGTGTCATTGAAAGTTAATTAATTTTTATATTAGAGCTTTTAACTGAGCTCAAGCACACTTTTTGTTTCCGAAGAAAAATGAGCGAAATGTGGATTAGATTTGTTTGAAGGGTAAATGGGCAACATGTGTAATAGAGAAAGATAGGCGGACAAACATAACATAAATGAGAAAGAATGGGACGGGAATAAAGAGAGAGGAAATATGTGAAGTCTAAGGCAGCATGATTCTGAAACGTGTAATCAAGATCAGTAATACCGGTATCTATTCAAGATCAATCTACTCAAGATCAATGCTATCTACTCAAAATCAGTACTTTTTATCAAATTCAATTACAATGACATGTTCTGTATATTGTCAATTGTATAAAAAAAGTGAAGTTGTAATGAATGTATCTTAATTTATCTTTTGTGCAGATTTTGATTCGAAGCAGCACTTTGTAGTGGACGGGATCGTCTATCCTATCGTGCTAGGAGGCAGCACATCCTCATGGCGGCCATCGCAAGCATTCACCAATCATGTGCTCAAGATCCTACTCAAAGAAGTGATGGGGTACAGCAATGTTACCATAGTAACGGATGACACCAAAGTTATCTCGACATCACACTCTGTCTCTCACATTACAGGATGCAGCGATGCCTCGTAAGTATGGACTATTAATTAAATAAATCCTAAATTTGCAGAAAGATTTTGTAACTGAGAATATGATTCAAACAAATTTATTGGCTATTCTAGATTACAGCCATGAATAAACATTCGAAAGTATTTTTTCCTACAATTTTCAGAAAAATTTATATTGTACAGTGATCCTAATTTGATCCCATTGTCTCCAGCCTGATTTGAATGACCTATTTACCTAAACCATTGTATGGACAAAGGTGAGTTTGTCTCATTTGTGTGAATGCATACATTGCTATCCATTATCCAATAATTTCAGGGCTATACAAGGTACGAAAACCATAGTTTGATTTGAGACAAAGCTTTTTGTGTAAGGGGGGGGGGGGCTAATGTGTTAAAATGTCCATATTAATCACTGCACTCTGATGCCCGTTTGATGATTAATTACAACATCTCCTCTATCAATCCTGTTATGAGAGCTACATAATCCACTTCCATGGCCCTTACTATCCATTCATATATAACTTGCTGAATCTTTTAGAATGTCGTCAATTTCTCTCTTACCCCTGATGATTGTGTCGATTAAAGCCCAAGTATAGTTTTGGTAAAGATTAAGAAATATGAATTTTGGGGATGTTTACCATGACATAATATTCTTATACACATTTTGAGATCATAGCATATATTTTTACGAGCTGTTTCCTTTGAAAATTTGAATTTGACCGTTGAATCATATTTAGCGCCCTCTCTTGGTTATAACAATATTTTTCTTGATATCGGGCATATACAAAGTTATTTCCAAGATTTGACAAAAGTATGATAGAAAGGAATACACAAACATTAAATTCTGCAATTTTCATCCAATTCTGTGCATGAGAGGTTGTCCTTTATCAAGAAAGAAAATATGGAATTAATGTCGAGGGACACGACGCTGAAATATTTTGCACATTATAGGTTATAACTTTTCCCAAACTTGTTCATTTTTCGCACAATCTTTTGTACAACATGTTCATGATACTATCTTTCATTTTATATTGATTTGAAGACAAAATTTGGCAATAAAAATATTCGCTTTTACCAAAACTTTACTTGGGCTCTAAAGGGTATCTGAAGAAAAATATAATAATTTGCGAGTTGGTAATATACACAAAACATCCCATGACATTAAAATGTGTTTAGTGGTTAAAATATTTAATTTTGAAAATATGACAATTCTCATCATTAATCAAAAGATGATTTGTTCAAAGACTACCTAACAAGTTTTAAGAGATCGGGACATGCACACAAAGAATATGCACACGTATCCCAACTGGGAGTTAGGTTCCGTGCATTGATCCGTGGGTTGGGTATTTGTTTCTAACTCCGTAAACAATCAATATCACATCGGATAAAGTTATTTAGGTTTAATTGTGTGTATTTGAGTTATATACAATTAACATTTTATTTTACCTCAGATACTCTTTAATTATAATATTTCATTTGAAAAAGATATAGTTCTGCCATCAAGTGCTATCATATAGTACCATGCGTGTTCTATAGTGTCGTGAGATCTCCCAACTACATGTATCTTGGGTCTGCTTAATATAAAATTACTGCATTTAATGACAACACTTTGAGGCTTGTTTGATGCTCGTTTGATGATTAATTAGAACATTTTCTCTATCAACCTTCTTATCATAGTCACATGCAATATTCCAAGGTGCCTGGTAAACAGCTGTTACACTTCTCACCCTCTTTTGCAGTATCAGCAGTTGTTTTTATCAGTCTGCAATTTGTCATTCTTACGAGGGTATATTGTTGTGGGTCTTTATATATCGAATGGCAGTTTAATTAATGTCTTTGACTATTAAGGATGTGAGACCTCTGCATTTAATTAGAAGTTTGAACCTTTGCATTTTTTAATTTTTATTTTTCATATCAATATTTTTTTTTTTCCGTCCCCCAAAAATCTATAGAAAGCAAGATTTCTTGATTAATTTTGATACCACAACCCTTCCCCCTGATAAAAAAAGATATGTAGAAAGAGATTTTGTTATTCAACTGATTTTCTAACGAAATAATAGTTTATTTGAATTCAGCATTCAGAATTTTGTTACCTGCAGCACACTGAACTTTGTTTTAAAACTGAACAAAATATTTCAAATGAGATATCAGGGAATTTTCAAATTTATTACCCAGTTTTCTAATGTTTTCATTCCCCCTTTTTTCTTTTTATTTGTTTTGTTCTCTTATCTTCATTCTTGAGTATAATGGCAAACACTCACAGGATTTACTGTAGAAGCACGCGCATTTGTAGATAAAGTGAAAATTGATTGACAGAATAATGTCAACAAAAATTAATGGACATCATTAATTGATTATATTTGTATAAATGCGGTCATATCCCTTTTAAAGATCTAACTTTTGCCTTCAAATAATTCCATATGTTCTTGATTTTTTATGCCTCCGCCACCGTAAGGTGGTGCTGGAGGCATTATGTTTTCGGGTTGTCCGTCCGTCCGTGCGTCCGTGTGTCCGTGCGTGCGTGCGTGCGTGCGTGCGTCCGTCCGGACCTTGTTACCGCGATAAGTTCAGAACTGCTGGACGGATTTAGACCAAACTTGGCTCAAGTATGTATAACCATGTGAGGATGAACTGATTGGATTTTGGGTTCAGTGGGTCAAAGGTCAAAGGTCACAGGGCCAAAAAACTTGTAAAAAATCACCAAAAATAGCTTGTTACCGCAATAAGTTCAGAACTTCTGTACAGATTTTGACCAAACTTGGCTCAAGTATGTATAACCATGTGAGGATGAACTGATTAGATTTTGGGATCAGTGGGTCAAAGGTCAAAGGTCACAGGGCCAAAAAACTTGTAAAAAATCACCAAAAATAGCTTGTTACCGCAATAAGTTCAGAACTTGTGTACAGATTTTGACCAAACTTGGCTCAAGTATGTATAAGTATAAGCATGTGAGGAAGAACTGATGAGATTTTGGGTTCATGAGGTCAAAAATGGCAGTGCCCAAAATTTGTAAAATGTATTTGATTTCTGATGGCATGGAACAGGCCATACATACCTTTCTGATTGCGTGATGGCGGAGGCATACATTTTGACCGTGCGCGGTCGAGGATTCATCTAGTTTTATTCTTACAAACCCCTTTCCTGCTCATTTGTTTTATGTGTTTTTTTTTCATTGTCATCATTCTATTCCTCTTTTTTATTTTTACTCTGTGTAACATACAAGGAGTTGTCATCTCTTTCACTTCCCTCACTTTCATCCTTTTCCTATTGTGCCAATTATTGCTCTATTAGAATATGGTTGTACAACTCTTAATTAATAATGGTTATACAAAATAGTGTCATTAATGTTAACGTCATTCAAATAGTGATACTAATCCATCTTTTGCATTCTTAGAACATGGCTATTTTATCGCACAGCTCCAGTATTTTGAGCATCTTTCCATTCAAGGGCAGTCTTTCTGAGCACTAGTCCCCTTTTACATCACCTGGGTTGAGTGCAGCACATTGTGGATTAATTTCTTGCTGAAATATATTATTTGTAGGATGAAAGTGAGTACCTCTATTTGCAAGGGGAGAGTCATGACTTGTACATTGTATGCTACAACCTATCCACAGGAACAGTTCCCTATCAAATCGTTTAGGTTAATTGTTTACTAATCTATGTAAAATCCAATTATTATATTTCCGCCTGGACTTAGATTCCTACTATGAAGCGGCTGGAGTTCTTTCCGTTTCTCTGTGAGTCGCTTCGTTTTTCTCTCTGGTGTGATTGCTAGGTACATGACACTTGATTTCCACCATTTCCTATGGAACGTCCAGTCTCCTCATGCTGCTCAGAATGAATAGACGCTTGAGTCATAGCGAAAACCCCCTTGTCTCAGCTCTAAAACAAGCATCCTATATCCTTACATTTGTCATCAATCTTTCTATCAATAGATAACAGAAAGTTAGAAGTTCTTTTATTACTAATATATGTACAGTAAAATACTGTCAAACCTGCTTTCGCGATCACCACAAACATGTAGAAAGGCCACCTGTCCAGAAAGACCACCTTCCTTAGTTCCCTAGAAAGCAATTTACACATAAATGAACCTGTCTATAGAGACCATCTGCTCATAAATGGCCATTGTTGTCTCACTTAGGTTGTCTTTACAGACAGCTTTGACTGTACTTGAAGAAAGTTTAATTTTTAAATTACAAATTGGGTTGCTCTCACTGTGAGCAGAAGGGACAAAGGAATTAGACAAAGTAAGTAACTTCCAATTAAGTATTCAAAAAAGAAATTTGCTTCCCTATTTTTTGGATGAGAAATGTTTGACAGGTGTCATACCACTAAGGAAAATATCTAAGGGCAGAAAATCTTGATGGTGATGATTTTTTCACATACCTCTTTAGCTATAGAACTTGTCCCATTTGAATCTCCTGTTCAAAAGGCGAACAAATCATGAAATACAGACGTACATGTAGTTCAAAAAGCTTGTTTTAGAAACATTTTTAATTGGAAATTAAAAAAAGTACCTGTGTTATAAAGTATACTGTCTTTCTCCAAAATCTTCCTTTGTGCATACCTGTTTGCAGGGAAAAAGATGTTGTTTTTATCTACTAGGGCTGTTTTTTTAGTTTTCCTCTTGAAAATTAGCCTGTGATGTATATTTTGAGGGGGCTATTATAGAACTCATTGGGGGTTCTTTTTTCATTGTTGATTTTATTATATTGAAATATTCATCACTTGTCCGATATATTTCAAATATTTTTTGTATATGTTCATTTGGCGCAGACCAAACCATTAAGGTTCTCTATTCATTGTTGATTTTATTCCATTGAAATAATCATCAATTGTCCGATATATTTCAAACTGTTTTTGATATATGTTCATTTGGCGCAGACCAAACCATTAATGTTATTTTTTCATTGTTGATTTTATTCTATTGAAATATTAATAAATTGTCCATTATATTTCAAATTGTTTTTGGTCTGTTCATTTGGCACAGACCAAACCATTGAGAATGAGACACTTAAATTTATAGTTTCAAAGTGGTCCAGATTAACCACTTCTTTGCAATGAGGACCCATATTACCACCAACAAAGAAAAGGAAATTGGTGAAATTAGGTAGTTACACTGATTGTTATGATTCACGTCCTATCAAATTTGAAGAATTTTGAAGACATGACACTTTAGCTGTGTTTGCATTATCCCCTAAGTTTTAATTATTGTATTGGTTGGTTCTTGTGTGGACAATTTATCCAAACAGAAAATGGAGAAATTGTTTCGGACACAAACCTCATGACCAGAGATGCAAAATTTGTGTTCTACGTGTCTATATCTCATTGGTCTTATATACCCATGTATGATATCATTATTACATGTTGTATTATATGTATCATTATTTCTTCTGACATCCTTATGTATATGTTATGTAGTGTGATATAGAAACCAATAAATTGAATTCAGTTCAATTCAACATGTAGGTCCCAAATCGGGTCTTGGGAAGCAAAATTTGAGCCTGTCCCAAATCGCAAATCGTTCAACCTGGACTGATGAACCTTTCTCATGTGCGATTCTGCGCTCGGGATCAAGCATTTAGTGCAAGAAAGGTTCACCAGTGGTTCGTACAGTCTTGCATACCTCTACGAACAGCTTTATGACACATAACCCTGGACGGTGTTTCACCAAATCGTTCTTAAAGTTACGCATGACTTTAAGAAAGAGTGGAGTACGTTAACTAGTCTAATATGCGTAAGATTCCCCATCATTCAGCACAAGAACTGATACCAGACTTGCGTAAAGTTGTTCTTAAAGTCTTTCGTAACTTGGTGAAATACTGGCCTGGTCACAAAATTCAAGAAGTGCATCATTGTTGAGCAAGCGGAGCAATCATTATTACTCGAGGTGGGTGCTATCAGAACACAGAGTACTCAACTGGACGACCTAAATTCTAGAAATTTGGCAAAGTGGGGAAAATGGAACTCTGCCTTTTGGATCTGTTCTAAGATGCCTGTCAACAATACTCCACCTGTTGCCTCGTTTTGATTCTTCATATGATCTTTATCTATTAATTACGAGTGTCTTTCATTGTTGAGTCAAGTAATAATTAATGTTTTTAACCCTGAATTATTTCAGGGGCCTTCATATTCTATTCTTGGGCTCAATGTATTTCTCTGAAGTGCTGCAAAACTGACCTATCTCATTCAACATGTGGTTTGTAACATTGAAGGAAAGCAATTTACTAATAGGGGGAGTCAGACCAATGATGTGGTAAAAATAAAATTGTAGGTGTACATGCTTAGTTTAAAGAAAGAAGTAAGGAGTTTAACCATTTTTAGATATGAAATGATAGAATCAGACACTGTATCAGCTGAAAATTTGTATTGTGTTTTATTTCCGGTAATTTCGCTTCCATGAATTCGCTGGATACAATACCCATAGACTTGTGGACTATGATCGTCCAAAAGGTGAAAAATTTCAATGAATTGGCTAAATTTATGCACACAAATATATTGGCTTTTACCGGAGTCGTGGCTTATTTGTACTTTTTCTAATTTATAGGTAGTTCTGCCTACTAAATAGTTTGACTTGTTCCTAGGGCTTAGGGCTATAACCTCAGCTAAGTTTGGCTGTACATTCCTAGAAAATATATAGACGGTCGGAGATTCTCGGTTGCGAAGCGTAGCTCCTCTTGTTATGTGTTTCCTCTCTCGTTGAAATATACGGTCTAATGATGTGTGTCTGATGGACGTCGTATCGTCTGACTCACTGAAAGCTACTAGAGGGTAGTTCCTCAAAATGATTGGTCCCGTTTCAGCGACAATTTTTTTAAATGAGTTGCATCCTTACAAGCTACTCGTCTTGAACTTTTCCTAGATGGTTCCTGCTGCGTTTCTGCTGCGGGAACTTTTGCAAGAAGTGCTGAAGTTCAAAATAGGTGATTTGTCCTTCTCAAGCAATCCCGATCCATGTAGACAAGTTGTCAGAAAACATCTCAGAAAAGTGACTTTCCAACAATACTCCCATCTGGTACACACATTGCAAGAATGCATTAATATTAGCATTTTGCTGTGAATCAACAAGTTTCAGTCAAAGTCATCCTCTACAATGCACACATTTAGCCAATTAATTAGGAAATTTGATTTAACCAAATTGATTCATTGATTAAATCACAGGATGTCTGAAAAGTCAGTTGAAATATTTCATTCCATTCTCATGCATCATGTAAATTGTTATGTTCCAAATAATGGAACCAGAGTTTTTGATTTGTAGAGGAATACAGCTTTAGTTAGTGGTGAGGATAGTTAGAATTTTCATTTTCAACAAATACGAGGCAGGAATTTTTTATTTAGTCAACATTCCATACCAGCACACACAAATGATACTGGCAACGTTAGTAGAAGGGACAAAGTCTTTTTGACAAAGTAAAACAACTTCAAGCATTCATAAGAGCTATACACATATAAAAGAAAATTCCCTCCCTCTTATTCTGCTGAAGTATGCCAAACAGGCATTGCACATAATTTATAGTAAAGGTACTTTTTTTGTGTGTATCAAGCTAGTGTATAATGCCTAAATTCTGTTATTTACTTTATCCAAAATCCTTTGTCCCTTCTGCTCGCAGTGTAGATTTCAGCTCGGTTTCCTCCGTTTCCTAGTGACGTATAATCATGTTTACTTTGCAGTTTTGGATTTTCAATTGGTTGAGGAATACAGTTTAATTCAGTAGCAAAGATAGCTAGAATTTCATTAGGAAAGTACCATTTTGAATATGAGGCATATCAGCATTCCACACGCAGCACTCACAAATGGTACTGGATTTCGATCAGCTCAGGTTTCCCCCGTTTCCTAGTGACGTAAAATCATGTTTGCGGTTTTGGTCCAAGCGTGGTTCGGAGGAAGTAGAAGCAAGGAAATAGAGCCTGCAGGAAGGTCAGTGACCTGTATCACCCAGCTTGCCTGATATATCAACACTACGTCTTGCCTGATAT
>BQKZ01000614.1:135271-145421 GCA_036244855.1 Temnopleurus reevesii | reverse complement strand
GGGGGGGGGGTCTTTCCACTCAAATAAAAAAAAATACAATAGAGCTACAGGAAAAGTAACTTTCCGTAAAATCATACATAAACATGACGTGAAATAAACGTAACAGATATTTCTAGATATAATATCATGTTTCAGGGAATTTTACTCTATTCTAAAGTCTTTTCTACATGAAATCTGTTCCAAAAGATATTTTTAAAAATAAGAAAAAAACCCTCTTCGAACCAGCCGATATAATAGTACTAGTCATTCTTGGGCATCTAAACATTTTTTTTCGGCCTAACCAAAAATAGTCTTGACTAGTAATGAACGGTCATCATTTCCTGTCTTAAAAGAAGAGTCTACCCCAAAATAATAATTTTTTAACAGAGGCAGAACAAATAGGTGAGTAAAACAAAAAAGGTTTGAAGAAAATTGGACAAGTAATTAAAAAGTTATGAATTTTTAAACATTTGAAAAAATGGGCAAATCAGTGGAAATTTCCAGAGATGTTGCCAATTTGATAACATCATGGGTGCACAATTAACTAACAAGAGTTTTCATTATAAATATGGTGCAAAATTCATTATTTTTACAGAAAGTTGCAAAGTTTGTATGAATGTAAACATGCAAATAGTGGATCTACATATCTATCATGAAGATATCATATGGTTAAAGTTTTGAGCAAATCATATTTTGGGGAAAAAAGTAAAATTTTATAACATTGATATGAATGTAATAGATGGTCAGTTGTGCACCTGTGACGTCATCAGTTGCCACTTTGTCTGAATGTTCAAACATTCATAACTTTCTTATTAGTTGTCCGATTTTCCTCAAACTTTTTTGTTCCGTTTATCTATTTTTTTCTTCTTCTGTTGAAGAAATATAATTTTTGGGCAGACTCTTCTTTTAACGATCGCGCAAGACTTCTCCGGCACAAGCTTAGTATACCTTGTATTTCCAACTTTTCTTAAATTCAATTCAATTCAATTTCAATTGTTTGTTTGCAGTCAAAACAGAAAAAAGTATACTGAACATAAGTAATGACTTTTAAATCATAATCATATTCATAACAAACACAGAAATGATAGCCTTCTGGACCTACTAGAAATCTATTAAATCACAAACAAGTTAAACAAACAACTTAAGATAAAAATAAGGCAATAATCAGGCAAAAAAACCCAGAAAAGTAAAATTATGACGTCATGATATAATATTACTTTACTCTCACCCATATGTTCACATGGTCAACAGCACACTATTCATTATGACCATACAGGGCAACAAATACCTATAAATTTGTCAAATTCTTGACAGTATCATGATTTTGTACATGATTAAATGCATTGTTAAAGTACATTATTGATTCCATTAAAATCCAGTCATAACATTATTCTATGCATTTGAGACCTTCTATAATTTTTCGACTGTTATCATAACACCAACAATGTTATATGTTAACGATTGTTTATGTTTAGATTATTTTAACGCCAAGAAAACCCTCAAATATTGCGCTTGGCTAAATACAATGCGGACACATTGTGGACATACAATAATAATTTCACACACCGAACGAATAAGTCTTATCATTGCACTGTAATATAGAGTGTTGGTGTTAGCACTTATCTTGTACAATTTCTCATTTACACTTTTCAACATATTTGCAGGTGGTCAACATTACTTTTTATGCATTTGAACGAGAATTTTATAAATTTTCTTGAATGTTATCATGTTTATCAACAATGCTATATGTGAACGTTTTTTTTTCTTCTTCAAAATACATTGTATTTTGATTTGAATCGAAATGAAAATAAACTAAAAACTAAACTGAAAACTGAAACTAGACTAAACTAATGCCAATGAAATCCTACTCAAATATTGCGATTTGCTATACATTGTGGACACATTGTGGACACAATTAAATTAATTTCACACACAAAACAAATTTATGTACCTTAAAATATTGTGCGTGCACATAAACATCATTATATACATAATATTTTATAACAAGCAGTATTGCCTCAGTCCAAGTCGCTCGTAAGTTATCCTTCTGAGAATAATAAGTCTTGTCATTGTCATTGCACTGGAAATAGAACTCTTGCACCAGGTGCGTAGTTGCCCCTAAAGGCCCGCGCACACCAAACACGGCACGGCACAACGGCACGGTTTTTACGCGGTATCTCGGTTGTTATTGGCCAGCGCGCTCCTCCGCGCAAAGGATGTTCCAGAATTGGCCAATCACAGGGGAGACATCGCGTAAAAACCGTGCCGTGATGCCGTGCCGTGTTTGGTGTGCCCGGGCCTTTAGTCTTTGCACTTATTTTGTGTAATTATAATATTAAAACCAATAATAAAAGAAACAATGTAAATAACCCATGTATCCACTTTGTTGAGTGCTAAAGGCGATTTGTATTATTATTACCCTGACTTTAGACCGTCGTACATCAGCACTCAATAAATATCATACCAGTTCTTTATACAGGGTATAATAAATAAATAAGCACATTATGGATGAGTTTCTTCCTGAAGGAAATTAACGCCATGGGTGGGATTCGAACCTTCGACCCTCTGGCTGAAAGTCGAGTGTCAGACCAACTACACCACGGCGCCTTCACATTGTGTAATTCCTAAATTGTACTTTTTAACAATGGGTTTAGCAGATGATTGACATTATTTCAGATAATGAATTATCACTCTGCACTTTTAAAATGTTAGGATAGCAGGGAAATTGGCACTTTGGGTGTAGGTCGTATTTCGGTGTTTAAGTAGCACTTCGGTTTTTAAAAGGTGTAACGTCTCGGAAAAGTTCACTTTTCGTGGAATATATACGTGTATATTAGGCTACAGCAGTGACAGAAAGAAATCTGTGCTTTTTCCTGAGTCGTGTTCTTCGTTGTATTGTAAACAGAAAAGACTCTACTGACACATTATTTTTTTTTACGAAAGTGGCAATTGAGGGAATTTCTTTCAAATGGGTGACGATATTCCAAGAACATTTCCCGAGCCGTAATTCAGTATTCTCCACAGAACTTACGCTGACGGAGATAAATATGATGAGAACATTTTAAGTAACTTAGTACCAGTCACGTTTTGGAGGGAATTCTTGAAAATATTGATGCGTGAGCTCCGGATTTCGTGTTCTGTTCGTGAGCAGTTCTTGCATGCACTGCAGCGTAACGGGGTCGTAATCGTAGTGGATCTTGTTGACAAAGAGATGAGGTTGTCTGGCTACGTACGGTAAGTAGCCCGTGGAGATGACGCAGATGCCCCGTACGAATTTCCCGATACAGTCCTTCATGACACGCTCGCCGCCCCACTTCACGAAGCTCGTGTTGATATCTTTATGCGTCACGTTTGGGTACGTTCCCGGAGCTCTATCGTACCGTCGTAGGCTCGCCCAGAAGTGCTCATCGGGGGAATACGTCATGTTTATCCAGTTAAGGAACCCAACGGCCTCCCTGTCGGTGAGGACAAAGTAAACGAACTCCCTGCTAAGAGTGTTGTATGCGTTACCGGAGTGCAAGGTGATGTTACCAGGAGGGGGATAACGTCTCAGTCTCTCCGCCGTACTAGATACGGAGTTATACCGGAAACTAAGCTTGTGAAACCGACCCAGTTTGTGAGGAGCATCGTACGACTCCGCATCGATTCGGCCGTGGTAGGCTTTGATCTGTTGGACCATCTCAAGGTTCGTTTTCAGCGGGAAAGCTTCCCCGCACTGGTTAATCACATATCGCCACTGAATAGGATGCTTTATTAGATCCCTCATGCAGTTAATGTCGGCAAGCAGTCGGGTGTAACCGGCGTACTTTATATTCTCCAGTTTGGAACAAACGAAGACATTGTCGAAGCAGCTTGCCAAGTTCCGTATGGCTCTTTGAAACTCTGGTGGCGACTTAGCGTCTGGATGGAAGGCATACACGTTGTGAGGTTGGTAAATGGCTCGGAAAAGCAACTCAACTTGGGCGGCATTCTTGTGCGCAAGGATGATAAACGCGAGCGGGAAGTCTTCTTCTTCCTTGCTTAGTACTTTTGTTGGAAATTCGCGGACTGTCCTATAGTATTCGCAGTCTTGGCTAAAGGTCGTAACAGACGTATCAGATGGAATAGGTATTTCCTTTTTGTACGATTGACTTCTCTCCTTCTTCAACTGGGTATCCACGCGAGTAATTTCCTCCTTGTCGTCATCAAACACTGCGCTGCAATTGACCGGCCAATGTCGGTTGTAGTATTCCGGATGTGGCAAATGTGTGCCATTTGAGATTTGGGTTCCCGTAGAGGGCGGGCTCTGGGCTTTGTCTGTTGTCTTGGACGTCCTTGCAGCGTGTGTTTCCTCGCTGCGTTGTGTCAATGCGACCCTCTCCAAACTATACCGATATATCTTGCTCCTATGTTCGGAATAGAAAAGTGAGGAACCAAGTACGCACATGATAATCCATACCCCAACAATCGCCAGGATGCGGAAGGATCTTTTTCTTGATACGATATTCATGGTGTGAAAGTAACAGCTGACACAGGGAAATAAATCCTTCTCTTGGTGTTACCTTCGATGCAGCATGTGTGGCTTTGCAACCGTCTCCATGGACCTCTGGATGAGAGTGTTCCTGTGAATGAAAATATAGAGAGAAAAAAATATGAGAAGTTTTCAGATCGACGACATTCATTCAATTGAATAAATATATTTCTTCACAAATAAGCATACCCGCGGGTCCCATAACATGAAGGTCTTATGTTATTCGCGAATTGAAATGAGCAGTCATGGTCTCCGTTGCAGGCGTATTTGTTCGATGAACTGACCATGATACCAAACAGCATTGCTCTTTAGAATTAGCAAAAATCGAAAAGGCGAGAAGGCTACTTGTAAAATAAAAATGCCCAGACGCATTGTGTCGGACGAGAAGATTGGAAGGCAAATTGTATATACTCGCCGTGGCGCCTTGTGAAGAACGAAAGAGCAAGATGGTATGGTATGGTACTTTATTCCCAATCGTTAAAAAGATATATATAAATATATGGTGACTTGTGCAAACAACCTTTGCGACTCGTCTCGGACGAGAAAGCGAAGTGACTTGTTTTAAACTCGCCTTTGCGCCTTGTTCTAACTGGCATTGAGGCCTTGTCTCGCTCAACGCGTTGAGAAAGCTACTTCTAAAAACTCACTTACGGGCTGCACCTACAAGCTTCCGTAGGACTGTCGTAGTCTCTGAAATTCATACGGTTTCGGCTATAAGTGTGCACCTTATTAATGAAACTTTATGGCATTTGTTCGTTGCGAATAATATGAAGGTTTCGATTTCATTCGTCACAGTCACAGTCACAGTCGACCGTAAGTAGTACGTCATATTTTTGCGCGTCTGCTCATTGTTACGTGCGCAACCAGCTGGGACGTTACAATAAGCAGACGCGCAAATCTATGACGTACTATTTCCGGTCAACGTGCTCTTCGTCACAGTTGACTGAAATCGAACACTCGATAATCAAACGGAACAGGAACTCTCTAAGGCAAGAGAGTCAAAATAACAGACCAAAAAAAAAAAAAAAAAAAGGATTTTCGCTGTCATTAAACACATTCACATTTGTTTTACATTTCTTTGCAGCATATCTTTTATGCGCGAGAACCATTGTAATGGGGTGGAAAGTTGTTTATTTGTTCCATCTCGATTGTTTCTATTTGTCACATTAATTAAAATAACAAAGCTGAATGATTGCAGCACCGAAGACAGCTCATTCAAACATTACGATACAATACGAGCCATTCTCTTAAAAAAGAAATGTGTAGTTGTCCCCAATCGACAGACATTAGTGGGTATTCGAAATTGATGGACGGAGGCTTATTGACGGAAGAAAACCAGTGCGCATCTTATTTACGCATGACATGATAAGTGCGCAGCTGATCTGCTAATCTTTGGATGCGCACATTAGATACGGGTTCGGTTTCCCCCGTTCACAGGATACCGACCAACAATTTTGAAAACATGCTTTTTTTTAATTATTCGACCATTATTGTACTTTTTGTTCATTCACATCAGAAAGGTAAGAGATTCAAAATTACGTTAAATGTCATTAAAAAGGCTCCTTTTTTGCTTTCTTTTTCTAACAGATGTATAAAAAACTTGATCGCAGACGAACATTGTTTTTTTTCTTTTTTGCAAAAAAGAATAGGTAGAACAGAAAATCGTTTTGTTGGGAGTCGGGTACACGTCAAGTACATGTTCTCAAAGACAAAACAAATTAATCAAATATTGGGGGCTTGAAAGGGCGCCCCGAACCCGTTAATATTACGACAAAAATACAAAAGACGAGTTAGAGAGGAGGGAAAATATAAAATTCAATTAAAGCCATTGTGTCGTTGAGAAATGAAAATCTTTCTTTCTATTATTCTTTCTTTGTTTGTTATTCTCGAGAAATAATTGGACCTTAACCCCCCCCCCCCTCTATTTAAATACAATTCTGGGTATTCGTCTGCTGATGAAATTAATGTGCCATCACTTCGTCAGCGTTTTCAGGAACCGGCCTGCAAGCAAGGGATGGTTGCATGAACGTGTCGGAGCAATTCAATTGAACTACATGCTACTGAAAAACACGAGTTTAAATGGAATTCCATTGTTTTTGCCGCTATGTCGGGGTTTCTACGTGTTCAGGCAGTGGCCCCATAGTTATAGGACGGTTCGTAAAAACGCTGACGTGTCACCAAACTATGTTTTGCCATCAAATATTCTAAACATTTTGTCATCCCACACGAAAGTACATAGTCCAGTTGAGGACTGAGTGTTCTGATAGCACCCACATCTGATTTGTACACCTCGCTGATGTGGAGGCGTGTTCAGAGAGATTTACAGATCACAGGGTTATGTGGACTCTGTGTACGTGTTTGAGTGGCAGTCCCTGTGTGTTCATTGTAAGAGAATGTGCAGAGGTGGGTGCTATCAGAACACTCAATCCTCAACTGGACTAGAAAGTACATAGAGAGGTCAAGCTCGAATCAGTTTTGTTACTAGGAAGTTCATCACACTGCCAATGGGCAAATAAATATTTAATTTGGTTGCCCTCAAATGCCAATTTTGAAGAAAAAACCTTGGTCAGTCGGAAAAGGTTTTTTTTTTTGTATTGTTGACTTTTTAGCGCAATTAACTATTCTTGAGGAAAATAAGACTTGTATAGCGAATAGAAAGAAAAAGAACATTTGTTTATTGACAATTTTACAGGGAATTTTTACACTTTATTGAAAGCAAAGAAAAAGTTCTGGGGCCCGGTAACATAAAGCTTTGCAATTGATCGTAGGATTGATATCGATCGCAAGTCTATGGGAATTCATGTACTAGAATTTGCGATTGATTACAACCTTGTTTTATGTTACAGGCCCCAGGTCGGGCCATTTTCAGAGGATCGGTCGGGTGAGGACAGCCAACGAATATTTTGTCGGGCCTAACTAAATGGCAATGTGATTTCCGCGGTCATTCATTGATCACCATCTAGCCCACGTCACACAGTCTAACCAATCTATCATTGGGGTTCTACTCAAGACCGAAGAGTTTCGAAGAGTGCCGAATAGTGCCGAAAAGTGCCGAAAAGTGCCAAAGAATGCCGACAAATGCCGGAGAGTACTGAAGAGTGCCGAAGGTTTTTGTAATCGATGTTCTAAACTCCGAAGAGTGTTGAAGAGAATTCGATATACAAAACATTAGGACATTGATGCAAAACATCATGCAGATTTCTTGATCTTTTGTGTCTATATAAATATATTCAAATAGATAAATGGATAAATAAATAAATGCCGAAGTATTCCGAAGAGAGGGATCGATGTACTAAACGCCGAAAAGTCTGCAGACGATAAACTAAACGCCAAAGAGTGCCAAGAAGTGCCGAAAAGGTACTATAACAAATCAAATTTAACATATACAAATAAATTAATTTTTTTAAAAGAAGCAAGTTAAAATACAACAAATTAACCACGATAATATTAGTAACATAAAGATTATAAACGACGCATTGGTATTAAATCATTAACTCTTTTTTTCAGTGCGGTTTCACAAAGTAGGCTAACCGTATAGCAAAATTGCACGAAGACGTCGAAATTCAGATAATAGCAATGATTCAAATAATTTATTGGACGCAGGTTACTTCAAAAGGAAAAGTGTGGAGTAAAACAGGAAAATGCTAAACTATCCTAATGACAGCGCTTCATGCCACTTTAGGCTACCCTTCGGCTGCCGACTGTATCATAATGGACACACGCATATAACGTATATGCTATGCTACTCTGGATTTAGCGGTATGGTATTCATTCAACGGTTTTTAGTGGTAAAGAATTCAAATGAGGCCTACAGAATAATGAAATAAGCATATCTGGAACAAAATGATAAACGGTGTGACAAAAACAGACATAGTAATTATATTTTACATTGAAAAACTTAGGGAAGTGCCGCAAATGTGTGCGCCGACAGCTGAAATCAACCGACAAGGTAACACACTTACGGACATACAAAGTTTATTAATGAATGTTTTGTAATGATTGTTTTCTTATCTGATTCTTCCACTAAATCAATAAATCAAAAAGAGGAATATCAGGGCTGGCACTTGACAAAACAATACCTCCTGCAGTGTCGGAAGTAGACTAGTCTAACCATGTGTGACAGGGGCATTGATATTTGTCCGAACCGCAAAATTCTGTCCATAGTTGTTGAAAGATGTAAACATGCGCAAATGCAATTTCCTAAAAATGCCTCGTTCACACGATGCTCAAACACAACACGTCTACTCGGATCTATGTCCCTTTCCTTATGCGCTTTTGTCTGACTGGNTATTTCCCGTAGACTTTGTACAGGGGCCACACTATTCCAGTAGTCAATGGGTTGGGAATAGTTAGCTAATATTCCCCGTGTCTCTCCGTGTTACTTCGCTCCCACCACCACGGCAGGGGAAGACTCGTCTGACGATCACATCCGTTTTACATTACAACACTGTGCCCCCTCCTTTCAAACTACATGTATAGTCATTAGGTGTCCTTGCATCGCATAAACTACTACTACTACATGTACTACGACAGTGGGTGCTCCTGCGTCACACCAGAGAGTTGGGATTTTAACTCCCTGGTCACACCTTTGCGTTTTTAGCCTGCGTCGGCCTATCGTTTTTGGAAATTAAAAACCGCTCCCTTGACGGACAGCATACGCAGATCAGACGGTGGACTGACGTTCGGCTTGCGCTCAACGAGCGTATGACGAGCGTCAGTCCACCTCATGACCTGCGTCTTTGTGCGTCAAGGGAGCGTTTTTAACTTCCAAAAACGATAGGCCGACGCAGGCTAAAAACGCAAAGTTGTGACGTGTGGTAGTCCAGTTGAGGACTCGATCTGTGTTCTGGTCGTCCTGCTGATAGCAAGAAGAGGATAGTTAAGACCATTTCGTGCAATTAGCCCCAGAAAGATGAGATAATTACAGGCAGTGGTCTTGGACGTCCACACGGTTAGTCCACTCATTGTTTGATATAAATTTGATTATACTGTATTTCTTTATGACTTATTGTATGTATTGTATGTCAAAATTATATCGTACAGTGATGATTTTGAATAAATGAACTTGAAATGAAATGAACTTGAAATGAGTTGAGGACTCTGTGTTCTGATAGCACCCAGCACCTCTACATATTCTCTTGCACTGAACTGCATGGCACTTAACCACAGAGTCCTTACATAACCCTCTAATCATGGTTACCCCTCTGTATTAACATTACTTTTGACTGATTTCAGAGTTTTTGATCTAGGTAATTGTGCCAATTTACGCCCGATTGATTGGGTTTTGGGTCCTAAATAAACGCCCCTATTCCAGAAAATCGGGCGAGGACGCGAATGCGACATATCCATGTGACTTGAAAGACTGAGGGCCTGGGGGGGGGGGGGGGGGGGGGGAAGTGGCTGGCGGTAACATAGTTATGTTCCTTTATGCCTCATATATAATACATTGAATTTGTATTACTTTTCCTTATTTGACTTATCCTCTATGTCACTTTGTTTTGCTTTGTTTGGTTTTCCTCTCGTCGTGTTGATACTTCCTGTTAACTTGTCATATTGTTTTGATCGTTTACATTAGCCATTAAAACTTCTAAATACAAAAAAAAAATACTTCTAAATACAAAAAAAAAATACCCAAAAAAAATTTAAAAAAAATAAAAAAAA
>BQKZ01000614.1:119102-133172 GCA_036244855.1 Temnopleurus reevesii | reverse complement strand
TACTCTGGATTTAGCTGTATGGTATTCATTCAACGGTTTTTAGTGGTAAAGAATTCAAATGAGGCCTACAGAATAATGAAATAAGCATATCTGGAACAAAATGATAAACGGTGTGACAAAAACAGACATAGTAATTATATTTTACAATGAAAAACTTAGGGAAGTGCCGCAAATGTGTGCGCCGACAGCTGAGATCAACCGACAAGGTAACACACTTACGGACATACAAAGTTTATTAATGAATGTTTTGTAATGATTGTTTTCTTATCTGATTCTTCCACTAAATCAATAAATCAAAAAGAGGAATATCAGGGCTGGCACTTGACAAAACAATACCTCCTGCAGTGTCGGAAGTAGACTAGTCTAACCATGTGTGACAGGGGCATTGATATTTGTCCGAACCGCAAAATTCTGTCCATAGTTGTTGAAAGATGTAAACATGCGCAAATGCAATTTCCTAAAAATGCCTCGTTCACACGATGCTCAAACACAACACGTCTACTCGGATCTATGTCCCTTTCCGTATGCGCTTTTGTCTGACTGGAGCCAAAGGCCAGCCCTTTAATTTTGGATTGTTTTATTCCTGCATTCGGTGTATTAAACGCTGATATTACTGCCCTCAGCTAAATCAAAGCTAATACGAAGAGTATAGAATATTTCTACATTATATCATATAGAAGAAATTAAAGATCCATATTCTTTGCATTGAAGTGTGTTGCGGCTGCTATTCTTGTTGATGTTTCATTTATTTATTCATCTATTCATTTATTCATTTGCTCATTTACATCTATTCATTTGCTCCTTTACTCATTTGTTCATTTATGAATTATTTTATTTATTCATTTATTAATGTATTCATTATTTCATATATACATTTACTCATTCTACTCATTAACTCATTTATTGATTCAATCATGTATCAATTTACTCATTTACTCATTTACTCATTTAGTCATTCACTGATTTACTAATTTATTCATGTTTTCACTTATCCATTTATTCGTGTATTTATGTATTCATTTATTCATTTACTCATTTATTCATTTTATCATTTAGTCATTTAGTCACTTTTTCATTTAATAGTCATTCATTACAATTTTATTCATTTATTCATCTATTCATTTATTCATTTATGTTGGTATACATCACAAATAAACCGTTCGGTACACAAAGTGAAACCTCTTTATAACGAGATCGTTGGGACCCTGAAAATTACCCTGTTATTTCAGGTTCTTACTAGATCAGGATAAATAAAAACCTTTAAAGACCTGAGACCAATAAAATCATCTTGTATAACAGGTAACTTGATATATCTGACCTCTTTATAACGAGATTCCACTGTATTAAGAAAAAAGTGCACAAAGGTTTGAGCCTTCGCGAAACGCCAATCTTTTGCAAAAACGCAGAGCTTGAAAAAAAAAATCGTGCAATATTGTATCTTTTGACAGCATCAGCAGGACAGTGATGTGTTAGGGAGTCATTGGGAGTGTTGCTCAAAAGTTGCAGTTGATCGCAAGTTGCAATTGATCGGAACGTGCCAATCAAAACCATTGTTTCATGCGCGTTTTTTTAAATGCGCATACCATGCGCAAATGAAAATGCGCGTTACAATTTGCAAAGTTGCATTTGATTTGCATTTGATTTTTAGCAACACCCCCTTAGATTGATATTCTTCGTCCATGAGAGCGTAGAACGATCGAATAAGCTGAAACCAAGCAATCCCCCATCCAAAGAATGTGAAACGCATCTAACTTTTTGTTCTTCGATTTGTCACCAAAAAAGAACACGATATAAACTATTTCCGAATAATTAAGTCGACCGCAGACAATATATACGTACTCCGTGTATTCAGATGTTCGAACACAACAATGACAAGCCGGTTTCAATTTCAATAGCATAACAAATAATCATTGAATTTGCGTTTGACTTAATTTTTCGGAAATAGTTTATATCGTGTTAAAGGTTCAGTGTTGCATCCAAAAAGGTGCTCCCAGTGTAGTTACATTATTTCGTTTGCATCTATAGAGGTGCAAAATTTCACCTTTAAAGGTATAGATTAGTAATGGTTGTATTGGCTAATGTATTCACAAATTGCTTTACACGCATAAATATAGCTGTGTATGATTATCGGTACAATATTTTTGCACGTATTCTGGCCTATTTTATTTTGAAAATTCCGATCGACCGTTATTCCTGCGGTGTGCTACATGAATCGCACGGGGGCCGAGAGTTAAAGGATGGGCGGAGTGACTGAAGGTATTGTGTGCAGCGTGTGAATTTGCGTTCATTTTGCATGTGAAGCGATGTTGTGTGGTGAAAGCGAAACATGCCGCCATGTTTGTTTCGAATAATTAAGCCATTTCTACATCGATTTTAAGCCATGAACATGTATTAATTTGCGATTTACAAACTGCATTATGGCAATATTTGTACTGCAACTCACAAAGTAGTTAAATATCTGAAGCGCCATCTCTGCCAAAACTGATTTATTTGTTTGAATTTCCTAATTGTGCAGCATGTGTTGAAGTGCTCAGTAAATAAAACTAGTACATTTTATTTACAGTGATGCGACATGATATAGAAGTATATTTTCCATATTTGTGATAGCCTATATGCCCAAAAACCCATTTTCCAAACTTTGAGGAATTTACAATTCGAAAAAATACTCTCTTGCTAGAAATTGAGCATTTCTAGATTGTTGCATAATTCTAGCAATGCTAGAATTATAGAAATTCAATTCTGGGTTAACATAATTGATATCACACATAAAAAAAACATTGCAATCATTTCAAATATGCTTCATTATTTTGTTATCAGTCAAAATATTCGCTTTTCAAAACCACCATTGACAATAACACCCATTTAAACATCAAATTGAAGAACTATAAGAATTAATTTTGAATAAAATCATACGGTTTCATTTCTATGATCACTGTAAAGGACTAAATTATTTTTGTGCGCACTTCATCCATTTAGTAAAAACTGGTTATTGACAAATAAAAATTACTTTCACGTTCATCCAGTTGAAAAGTAATTGATTTTTAGAACGAATTCATTCTAATTATTGTAAACACACCTGCTCAAATACCACATAATGATAAACAAATTTGAATGTTTATTGTATTCTAATTTATTGGTAAATCGTGGAGTATTTCAACTCGGTACTTCTTCAACTGGACTCTTTATATTTGTATTTGATAATTGGCGCCATATTCATTTCTATGATCACTGTAAAGGACTAAATTATTTTTGTGCGCACTTCATCCATTTAGTAAAAACTGGTTATTGACAAATAAAAATTACTTTCACGTTCATCCAGTTGAAAAGTAATTGATTTTTAGAACGAATTCATTCTAATTATTGTAAACACACCTGCTCAAATACCACATAATGATAAACAAATTTGAATGTTTATTGTATTCTAATTTATTGGTAAATCGTGGAGTATTTCAACTCGGTACTTCTTCAACTGGACTCTTTATATTTGTATTTGATAATTGGCGCCATATTCATTTCTATGATCACTGTAAAGGACTAAATTATTTTTGTGCGCACTTCATCCATTTAGTAAAAACTGGTTATTGACAAATAAAAATTACTTTCACGTTCATCCAGTTGAAAAGTAATTGATTTTTAGAACGAATTCATTCTAATTATTGTAAACACACCTGCTCAAATACCACATAATGATAAACAAATTTGAATGTTTATTGTATTCTAATTTATTGGTAAATCGTGGAGTATTTCAACTCGGTACTTCTTCAACTGGACTCTTTATATTTGTATTTGATAATTGGCGCCATATTCATTTCTATGATCACTGTAAAGGACTAAATTATTTTTGNTTTGTCGGATTAATGAGTTGTCTGACTCTAATCCGTTTTTATGTAATGTCTATTACGTGCACCAATTATTCAAAATGTCGGCCTCGTAAGCTGTCGGACTCGTGGGCTGTCGGACTCGTCGGTAGAACCCGAGGAACGCACCAATGGCAAGCTATTTTGAACAAATTGTGAAAATCTGAGCAAAATCGGTCCACTCGTTCTACAGTTATCACTGGTTATGAATGTTTAAATTCGAAATGGTATAACGGTTCCAGCGGTCGGCAAATTTGGCAGAATCTGTGACGTACTTGCGGACCATCCATCCATCAGTCCATTTTGTGTATAAAGAATGGATCAATGCCAACTTTAGAATATGAGATTGATCAACAAGTGTCTTTCCAAAGAGAGAGAGAGAGTAAGAGAGAGATAGAGATAGAGACAGAGAGAGGTAGATAGAGAGAGATAGAGAATGACAGAAAGAAATAGAGAATGACAGAGAGAGAGAGAGAGACGGATAGTGGGGGAGAGGTAGACAGAGGGGGAGAGATGGGGGGAGAGAGAGAGAGAGAGGTAGATAGAGAGAGGGGGATAGGTATGGAGAGAGAGAGAGAGAAAGAGACCGAGAGTGGGGGAGAGGTAGAGAGACAGGGAGAGAGAGGTAAGATAGAGAGAGAGAGAGAGAGAGAGAGAGAGAGGGGGGGGGGGGGGGGGGGAGACAGAAGGGGGGGGGGGGGGGGGGGGGGGAGGGGGGGGGAGGGGGGGGGGGGGGGGGGGGGGGGGGGGGGAGGGGGGGGGGGGGGGGGGGGAGACAGGTATGGAGAGAGAGAAAGAATGACAGACAGACAGTCCATGAGTTGCTGCCCTTTGAAATTTACAACTTACTAGTGGTGCAAAATAAAGCCCAAAATCTTGCTTCATATCAAATCAAACTACCTATATCACCCGTGTGAAATAAATGACGTGGTGCACTAGAAAAAAAATACAATCTGTGATTTTCTTAGAGAAAATAATGATTCAGAGCAAAAACAAATTAATGTCAAATTACCTATATATGGCCCATTTCAGGTTCAATTATTAAGAGAAAGCCCATGTTCTAATTGTCTTGATTCATTTACTGATGGTGCATTTTCAGATATTTAGTAACGGATGGTGCTCTTTCCGCCAAACACTTGCATTAGTTCGAACACTTGCATTATTTTGCTTGACACACAAACAAAATGCGTTTTAAGGAAACTACTCCGTTTCCAAAGCACACACTAATTTGTTTATATTCGCTTCCCATAGAATTAGAACGTATGCCAAGCGTCAGTCCACTGTGACCTGCGTCTTTCTGCGTCAAGGGAGCATTTTTAATTTCCAAAAACGCTGGGCCGACGCAGGCTAAAAACGCAAAGGTGTGACTCGGCCTTTACGAAGACCATTGACATGATCGACTAATCGGAGGTAAATGATAACTTTGAGCGCTGTTCAGTCACAGTCCCGAGTTTACGCTCGACAACGGAGCGGCTCAACGACGGGAGAATTCGTCAGATTCCTGCGCTCTTGCTAACCCGTCCTTATTCCCTCCGTTGCTCTTAACTTCTGTTACGCTTACTCGCTCAACGGCAGTATGCAAATTGAGTGTGACGTCAGGAATCGAGCTGTCGAGGGATCCATGATTACGTGATTTGCATAATAGGCACGTGTTACGCTTGGCCGCATCTGATTGGCTACGTTCCTGCATCTAAGACGAACGCGGGATTCAGCAAAAACCGTTGTAGAATTTTGCTCTCCGCCGCTGTTGTCACTGGCAACCAGCGAAGCCGACCTAGACAATGGTCAAATGGTATTGATCAGCGATTTTGCCGTCCGTGGTGACGATGCGTAACCTCGCTAGTCTGGTGTCGGCTACGCGGTGTAATTAGCTTATTAGCCCCAGATTATTATTTATGTCCATGGAAGGACAGGAAACAAAATCTCCATGCCCCTTTGCGTTGTCATTAAAGGAGAATTACACCAAGACGATAGTGTAATGTCAGTAAATGAAGAAGTATCAGATGAACAACCTGTGAAAATTTGGGCAAAATCGGATAATCCGTTCAAAAGTTATGAATGTTCAAAGTTATTATTTCCACCTGTGCTGGGCATCCTTGAATTGGCATGCGAATAGTAATTAGCATAATCTGTGATGTCATACATGGAGAACTCCTCATTCACTTTGTATATGAATTTATTGAAAATGGATCAATATCATANCAAATGTCATTGTTTATGACCTTGTCATTTTTTAGATAGCGTTGACCAAAGTATTTGGCATAAAAATAAAAAAGAAAAATAATAATAAGAAGATTCGTACAAACATAATAGGTGATCTGTCGATTTGCGACAGACCACCTAAAAAAATAAGAAAAATCCGTAGAAACATAATAGGTGATCTGTCGATTTGCGACAGACCACCTAATAATAATAATAATAATAGTAGTAATAATAATAATATATGCTATTTATATAGCGCACGTATCCACTCTCGCTGCTGAGTGCTCAAGGCGCTCTATATTATCATTACCCTGGCGTTAGCCCGGCAGCCACCAGCACACTTGACATTTCAAGGAATAAATATTCCTACCAGGTACCCATTCACCTCACCTGGGTTGAGTGCAGCACAGTGTGGATGAATTTCTTGCTGAAGGAAATTGGTGATGTGAGATGTATAAACGCTCCTATTTTACTGCCCCCACCCCGTTCCATTCTGATCGACATTGCCATGATTGCGGACAGCCCCGAAAAAAGCATAATGGCCAAGTTCAAAATGCGATGTAAATCCGTCAGCAAATCGACGGGAATTCGCCCACATCAGTTCGTTTACGTCTGCCTCCACTTTTGTTTTATACCAATGCTATTAAAGGTTGATTCTGGACCAGAAAAAAAATCTTGTTTTGACTAAACACAGAGAAATCAGACGAACAAAACAAAAAAACTTTGAAATATTCAATCGGACGTTAAATCATAAAGTTGTGAATATTGCAATAACTGAACAGTAATTTTCATGCACATTAGGAAATTAGGGTCAGGTTATATTATATATGTCATGCATTTCTCTGTAAGTATTTTTTATATATCATTGTACAGTTTAAAAACCCTTTTCCAACCCTTTAACGCAAACGATATTTTCTTTTCTCGTCGATAAGTACATGCATTGGTGCTGGAACATGTATTGCTTCAACATTAAGAGAACATTAATCTGCATTTTTCGATAAATCGGATTCTCAAAAATAATAACTTAGAATAAGATCGCAGTCGAGAAGTGCATTAGAACACGTGACCAATTTTTGCCAATTTGCATGAGAATCACAGACTGTTAAGTTATTTTATTTAAACAAAATAAGTAACAGTCTTATTAATTGTCCGATTTACTTCAAACCTTTTTTCATCTGCTTGTCTGATTTTTCTGCTTTCGAACAAAGCAAGATTTTTGTTGAACAGAGTGCAGCCTTTAAAAGAAGAGTCTACCCAAAAATAATAATGTTTCAACAGAAGCAGAACAAAATGGTGAGCAAAACAAAAAAAGTTTGAAGAAAATTGGACAAGTAATAAAAAAAAGTTATGATTTTTTTAAAGATTTGAAAAATGGGCAAATCAGTGGAAATTTCCAGAGATGTTGCCAATTTGATGACATCATGGGTGCACAACTAACCAGAGTTTTCATTATAAATATGGTGCAAAAGTCATAATTTTTACAGAAAGTTGCAAAGTTTGTATGAATGTAAACATGCAAATAGTGGATCTACATATCTATCATAAAGATATCCTATGGTTAAGTTTTGAGGAAATCATATTTTTGGGGAAAAAGTAACATTTTAGAACATTGATATGAATGTAATAGATGGTCAGTTGTGCACATGTGACGTCATCAGTTGCCAATTTGTCTAAATATTCAAACACTCATAACTCTTTTATTAGTTGTCCGATTTTCCTCAAACTTTTTGGTTCTGTTCATCTATCTTTTCTTCTCCTGATGAAGAAATATAATTTTGGGTAAACACGACCCTGTATACTAAAGCGACTGGAGGTAAAGAGGAACAAGCAGGTCAAGCATCTCGAACTTCGAATGAATTCGAGACGATTTTTAGAACACAGTGCAATTGTAAAAAAATAAAAATTATAATAAGTAAATAAATAATAATAATGATAAATAAGTCGTGTTTTGGAGTTCTTCTACGCAAAGTTTTGTCAATTTGTTGACGATGTATAATGTGGAGCTCGATTTTATTTAATTTGAACTATATTTTTGTCGACCCCTTAGCAATAACAACACATACAATACCCTGTGCCTGGAACATATCTTATCTGTTTGGTACACGTTTTGCCATAAACGTACGATTAATACTTATCGGAAGTTTAATTTCATCTTTTCTGTTACAGGCCCCTTATAAATAACACAAAATAGTAATATACCGTTATTTGCCATTTGAAAACAATAAACAATTAAGTTTATGATAAACAGTTTGAAATGAATCAAATATATACAGTATATACATACAGTAAACATATATACACGAAAAAAAAAAAGAAAAAAAAAAGACTAAAATAGTCATCATTAAAATGGTTCACTGTAACTATTTTAGTATACAAACTCAAGCTTCACCAACACTTGTAATGCACGGATGGCAAATAGTTGGCACATTTTTGTTCAGCACGCAAGCTCCACGAAAAGCATCCATGTGCAATATGGCTGGGTTTTAGAAAATGCATATCTCAAGTTTTCAAGCATAAATAAAAAAAATATATAGGAAACAAATATGAATTTAACAAATGCTCACCGATATCACCTATGTACCCCTACTGGCCGCACAATGTGTTTCCTCACTACACCGCGTCAGAGAGGGAAACACAAATAATTGCATCTTACACCGGGACTCCCAACTAATCTGATTTCCTCTCACTGGATTCATGGACCAATCTTTACGGCAGCCTAGTCCAGTTGAGGACTGCGTGTTCTGATAGCGCCCACCTCTGCATATGCTCTTTATACACTGAACACACAGGGGCCCGTATTCCGATAGCGAGGTTTAACTTAACCCGGGACTAAGTCATTGTTTTTTAGACCCGGGCTATTCAAAAGTTATACCAAGAGTCTAAATGACAATGACTTTGGATGCATAGCACTCAACTACAGAGTCCTTACAATAACCCTCTGATCTGTATGGAGGTGCCTTCAGAGCTGGAGTATACATATCAGAGGGTTACGTAAAAACTCTGTGGTTGGGTGCTATATGCAGCCCCTGTGTGTTTTGTGTAAGAGAATATGCAGAGGTGGGTGCTATCAGAACACACAGTCCTCAACTGGACCAACGGCAGCCTTGAGTTACACTAAAAAAAAAACGTGCACGCGTCGCAACGTGTGTAAAGACCGGGTGGTGTTTCACCAAATCGTACTTAGAGTTTATGCAAAAGGTTCTCGATCATTCAGCACATGAACTGCTACCAATCGTGCGTAAAGTCGTTCGTATAAAGTCTTTCGTATAACTTGGTGAAACCATAGAGCTAAAAGAGCTCTTTTACCTCTATGGTGAAACACCTCCCGGTTTACTGTACAAGATTCAAATTATGTAATCAAGCTTCCAGGCTGCATACTTTTCCATACCAGACATTTTTCTCCAAAATACATTACTTTTCATGTTCAACTTAAAAAATTATATGCTATCAATTACATTCTCAAACTGTTTCCATTTCAGTTCAGACATATATTCAATAGATACAAGAAGGAAGGGCAGGTACCATTTACCCAAATTTACAAATGTATTATTTATTTATTTATTCATGTTTTATTTACAACAAATTTAAAAAAAAAAAGAACAAAGGGTAGAGGGTAGTCCGATTCAGTAATTAAACTGCTCTACCACGGAGCCCCCCCCCCCCCTATAAAGATACATGTACATGTACAAAATTATTAACTAATATAAATAGAACATAAAAACACACAAAGAATCTATTTAAACAACTACTAATAATGCTTATTGTAATTTAAAAAAATAAAAACAAATCTAGGAAAGGAAATGAAACTCGTTCCCTAAAGCACTAGACTTCTGACGCTTTTGTCACTTGAATATAATGGTCTATATAGAGCTATTAATGAACTAGCTTCTCCATAATTGAAAAAGTCCTTTCACTTTTGCCAGTATAATTACACTCTTAGGTTCTTCTGAGGGAACTTTGTCTGGGCAATGAGAATTCAAATCACTGATGAGTAAGAAGGATGGGAGCGTCGCCTCTTAACTAGAGGGTCGGTGGTTCGAATCTCTCCCAGGGCGTTAATTTCTTTCAGCAAGAAATACCCATAGTGTGCTGCACTCAACCCAGGTGAGGTGAATGGGTACCGGCAGGAATTTATTCTTCTAAATGCAGAAGCGCCTACTTGGCAGCTATATGGCCGGGTAATAATATTAGATAATTTGTCTCGCGCCTCTGAATAGGTGACTAGAGAGATGGCGTGTTTAAATGCTATATATTATTATTAAGGACGGATTAAGAGGAGTGCATGTAGCAGGTCTTTATTTGATATACTGTATGTATTAAACACGATAAAAACTATTTCTGTACGATTAGGTCGAACACCAATTCAATACTCCTCTGTTATCATGGTTATGCTATTGAAATCGGAACCGGCTTGTGATTGTTGTGTCCGCATAGTTCAATGTACACGGCGAATGGATCTACCCTCCCATGCCACAAGTATTGCAACATAGCAACATTACGTTCGTTTTCCATTGAGTCACCTGTCGTATTTTTTCTTATGTTTCCTTGAATGTAAAAAAAAATCACAAATATTAATTGTTGAGATTAAAGTGGCATACACGGTTTGTAAATTGTGTAGGGTAAACAATTCTTAATTTAGTTATGCCTTAGGTACCAAAGATCAAAGACGACAAAGGTAGAAAATCGCAATGTCTCGACTTGCAGATTAGTCAACGGCTTCTCGCAAAATTGTTTTCCCTTTCTTTGAGTTGAACATATTCCATGACTTGTTGAATACTTCTGCTGACAAAAAGTATCAAAATCTATACCTCATATAATGCAAATAAAATAGACAACCTGAGTAGAAGACGCCACTCTCAGTTCCTTCAGGGCATGTGTTCTTATAATTTTATGGCACATCGTGTATTGACCATCAGGTTTTGAGAATGAGCAATATATCTCCAAAAGGTTATCGTTCTTGAGAAAAGAAACTAATCCTGAGATATTTATAACATTTTTCTTCATGTGGCCAGTGCAGAAAATTGATTTATACGTGTGTCCTGAATGAATTAAGAGTGGAACTATGTTTCAATATATATGGCATTGGAGGGTATTGTCCATTTAAGAACCAATTCATTTTACGGAAATAGTTTATATCGTGTTTAAAAAACACAACAGTAAAACCAAGGAGATAGGAGAGTTCTCCCTATCTCCTTGGTAAAACTGCCACTGGGATTTTACCACGCTCTCTCTATCTGGGTAGAAGTACAAAGTATTTGAAATGGGAGCATTGGTTTTAAATATCCATTTGAATTCAGCTTTCAGTTGATTTCACACTTTATTCCTATCATCAATCATAACAAATAGTCAAATACAATGATGTTACTCACAATGTAAAAAAAGCATGTACAATAAATTTTGTGCATTTTTAGGAAAATAGAAAAGATATTAAGAATAGTAATAAGAATAGATGCAATTTATATAGCGCAGGTATCCACTCTGCTGAGTGCTCAAGGCGCTTTAATTGCAATACATATTAGAATGGAAATAAAAACAAATGGGGAAGTAAAAAGTGCATGGCAAATAGATCGCGTGATCCTGCTGATCATTTATCAGTACAGCTGCTTGAGAGAAACCATTGCCGCAGAAATATACAATAATGATAGTAATAATAATATTAACAATAATGTTAATAATAATAGATGCAATTTATATATCGCACGTATCCACTCTCGCTGCCGAGTGCTCAAGGCGCCTTGCAATATTATTACCCTGGCTTTAGCCCGGCAGCCACCAGCGCACTTGGCATTTCAAGGAATACATATTCCTACCAGGTACCCTTTCACCTCACCTGGGTTGAGTGCAGCACAATGTGGATTCATTTCTTGCTGATGGAAATTGACGCCATAAACAAATATGTTTATGTATTTTTTCCTATGCGTGTACTTCAAAAAGATGCAATATTGCACAATTTCGCGAACGATTATGCACCTTTTTTTCTAAGTGTACATGAATGAAACCATAGGCCTACTGGAGTATCAAGGGCGTTGCTCATTGTACCAATCTCTCTGCTTTCTNCGCGTACAAACATGCCATGCAAGTCGGGAGCAGCTTACTAAATGCATAATTCATTTACGCTCATTAATATTGATGGTAGCTTATTTGGCCCCAGTTTGACCTTCATATGGATTAGACAACATGGCAGACCTTCCGGGTCAGAGCTAGGGGGGCGCCAAAATTTGATGACCAAAAGTGCTTACAAGGGGCGCCAAAACGTTAAAAGGGGGGCGCCAAAATGCCGATAGGGGCGCAAAATGTTAGGCGGTGACCTTTTTTTTCTTGTCAGCTCTTTCAGCCCCCCCCCCCCCCGGGCGCCAAATTTGAGGTTATGACCTTTCTTTTTGCTTATCAGCTCAGCCGGGAGGGAGTGGGGGCGCCACGTTTGTGCTCAACCCCCGGGTATCAAAATCATGGGTGCGCGTAGGATACCCTAAGCATTTTCCTGAGGCTAAGGCCGACTCACACCTTTGCATTTTAGCCTGTGTTGGCCCAGCGTTTTGGGGAAATAAAAAATACGGTGGACGCTCATTGAGCGCAAGCTGTACGTCAGTCGATCCACCGTATATTAAGATTTTGTTACGTAAAAAATTCTCCAATCAAGATGTGTGACCTATGTTATTACATTCATCTTGATGGAAAACTAATAAAGAATGCAAAAAGAAGGAAATCATACAGGTTCTTATATCTTGTGATATCTTTGAAAATTAGACGAAGCGTTCACTGTCGCTCGATTATTGTACAGTGTGCTTAAAGCCCAAGTAAAGTTTTGGTAAAAGCGAATATTTTTTGTCGCCAAATTTTGTCTTCAAATCTATATAAAATGAAATATAGTATCATGAAAATATTGCACAAAAGATTGTGCGAAAAAATGAACGAGTTTTGGGAAAGCTATTATAGCCTAAAATGTGCAAAATATTTAAGTGTCGTGTCTCCCGACACTATTTCAATATTTTCTTTCTTGATAATAATTTTTTATTAATATATAATATACACTGTTGAGTCTTGTTACTGTATATGTTCATGTACTTTTTATCATGCAGGACCCCTCGTGATACCAACATCTTGTTGAGAGGGCATCCTGCTAAAATATTGATCAATAAATAAATAAATAAAAATAAATAAAGGACAACTTCTCATGCACAAAATTGGATGAAAATTTCAGAATTTTATTGGTGTGTATATTTTTTATCATTCTATTGTCAAATCTCGCAAATAACTTTGTATGCGGCCCGATAACAAGCAAAATATTGTTATAACCAAGAGAGGGCGCTCAATATGATTTAACGCGGGGCTTTATGTAATAAAGATCGTATCTCTGTGCTTTAACGGTCTAATTCAAACTTTCAAAAGAAACAGTTCGGAAAAAAAGTATGCTATGGTCTCTAAATGTGTATAAGAAATATATGTCATATTAAACATCCCCAAAATTGACATTTCTTACTCTTTACCAAAACTATACTTGGGCTTTAATGTAGGTGATTATTATTTTTTTAAGCACCAAACGTTGATTTTGACACTTAATGTTTTCACAGCTAAGTTTATGTACACCATCAACCATTTAGGTAGCATCTAAAATCTGGAATTTGAGATTTTTTTTTCAACGAAACAATGTTAATTCATGTATAATAACCTAATCATTACATGCAAAAAAAAAAAGATATGAAAATATAGAGAGAGAAACTGAAAGGACAATAATAGAAGATAAATAGAATGCGAAAGAGGAAGGCAGACACCCCAAAAGAGAGATAAGTGAGTATTTATACAGCACTTTACCAGCTCCTATATTGAAACTGACCAAAGCGCAGCACATTATGACCCGGGCACCGTAACATAAAGGTTTGCAATTAATTAATAAATTAATTAATAAACTAATTATCACAAGACATTTCGCCTCATAACAGGTAAACCAATTCAAAGTTCGAAAATCGGAGTCAGAGGAGACAAAACCGACCCACCGAGAAAAAGGAAGGAA
>BQKZ01000614.1:50313-94959 GCA_036244855.1 Temnopleurus reevesii | reverse complement strand
AAAAGGGCGCCGAGGTAAAAAGAGCGCGAAAGAATATTGAAGGCCCTTTTTAATTTTGTCAGCCCAGCTCAGCCCCCTGCTGAGAGGAGCGCCAATTGTCGAGTCCCCCTGGGTCTCAAAGTCCTGGGTGCGCACATGATCATAGGGACATCTCCCTTTTTTTCATGTGCCATTCTTTCTAAAATACCGTTTTAAAGAGAGCAGTCTGGAGGACGGGTGATCAGACGCTCCAGCCAACCGATAGGCTGCCCCCCCCCCCCCCAAAAAAAAAATCCGGCTCCACTACCCCCCTCCGAAGAAGGCTCCTCCACCCCGCATATATACCGTGTCGAAGTTGCAGTGTATTTGTTAACATTTTAATATTTTCACTCTTTACGATATCACTTCGGTTTTATCACTTCCACAAGAATTTACTTTGACGAAATGGCGACTGCACCTGCTACAACTGGGGCCTCTGCGGCCCCAGAATCATCAACTGCTCAGGCCTGGCCTAATAACAGAGATGCATATGAAATCAAAACAGTTCTAGGTATGTGCTAATTATAATTTAATTTAATTTTTCCACCTTGAAATGTAATTTCTGAGCCTGTTTGGTAGTCATTTTCGCAAGGCCTTTCTGTTCGAGAAGTGCTGTGTAGCAGTTCCTACTGCTGTCCAAGCTCCCAGTCCAAGGCCTAGCACAGCACAGGCGACTGAGTGGGTATGCGTCTGGTGCGTGTGTGCATGATTGAGTGAGTGCAGTGATTGGGTGACTTCAAGTAGGCCTACCGGTACGGTGTTGAACGCCGGTGTTGGCAACACCAACACCAAACTTGAATCATGTCAGTGTTAGTACATTGTAGGGTTGACCTTTCGGCAAACCCGGAGAATAGCGACCAGGTGCGCGCGATGTAATTAATTTGTGTGCGGAGTGCGCAAACATTTGGTAAAGTTGACTCAAGTTTACACTTTTACCACCAAAGTCGATTAAATTTTCAAAAGATTTCTTGAAATATTGAAGAAGGGTAAAAAAAAAATAACATTTAAAACCATTTCTGTGTTTATAAAATGTAATAAAAGTCTCTTTTGGACTTGTTTTGTGGATGGTTACCTGTGTGTATTTTGGACTTCTGCCGCCGATGTTTGCAATTTTTACATGGCACGCGCACGCAATCTGGTCGCTATTCTCCGGGTCTGCTGACCTCTCAAGATTCTGATGTATTTTCGGTCGTCCGTATTGATTGCTCATGCTCGTGTTTAAATAATGTTGTCTGCTGAACCGAGCCTCATGCCTGGTCGGTGTTGTTGACGATATACGTGCAATTTCCCCATTCTTCAACCCCAGCCCCTAAGCCAAGGATTTGGAAAATTGTGATTTCAAGTTCAGTGTTGGTGTTGATGTTGAAATCATGCATTTGTTATCGACTCACAGAAAAGTAGCAGTTTCAATACGTTATGTACAGCAACTCGTGAATTGCGGTGGTTGATTTAACTTTAGTTTACAAAATTACATTGAAAATTGCAAATAAAAACTAAAACCACATAGGCCTACTTTATGTTGGAAGGCAATATTTTTCCTTCTGGATTTTAAATATGATTACATAATTTGTATGAATTTAAATAGATTAATATGAGAATTTCAGACTGAAAATTATTTTATCGTCAAGCTTTTCACAAGGCTTTGTGCGAGCGCGTATGATGTCACTCGGTGTTACTTGTGGCTGCGTTTTGGTGATCAATACAGCGATCATATCTGTAAAACTGATCAACGGTGATGGAGCTTGGTTTACAGGCCATTTTGCTCGCTCAACGCCAACACTGAACTCCGTACTTAAAGTCATCCATTGTGCACGTCCAAAGACAAGTTGCCTGAGTGTGCCTGCTACCTGGGCTGGATGGCATGCCATGAATTGAATGTTGTTTATCTGATTTAGGACCGGCATACTCGGACAAGATTATTGCACGAAACAATAATATAATAAGGCAAACACGGAGATTAGGGGCCAGATGCACGCGATGTATTCAATTTTTGTACAATAATATTATAAAGCATGCGGTAGTGTGTTGGCAAACGTCGGCAAACGTTTGTAAAGTTGGCTCAAGTTTACACTTTTTAACATTAAAATTGATTATCTTTTCAACCAATTTCATGAAATATGGAAGGAGGGGAAAGAAAATAACATTTATTGATTTAAAAAAAGATTTATAAAATGTAATTAAAGTCGCTTTTGGATCTGCTTTGGCCTTTGTGGATAGTAATTGAACGTTTAGCATGCACTGACTTGTGATTATTTAGTCAGCGGCCGAGGTCGGATCTCATCGATCTCAATAAGTGCATTTACGGTTGTTCATATCAGAGAGGTGGAACGATCTCCCTGCCAATGTCACATCATCGTCTTCGCTTGAAGTATTCAGAAGACGACTGGTAGGGTTGACGCTGCGCAAAGACTAGAAGGAGGAGTCTGTTTTTACTCGCACAAGGAGCACTTTCAGCACAACTTTTGTATAAATAAAGTCTTATTTGGAGCTCAATAATACAACACGACACACAAGCACCGCACTAAGTACGATATTACTCTTTCCAGATGAATGTACTCACATTGGAAGAAGAAGAAGAAGAGGATGATGGGTAGTTTTCTAGTACGGAAATGAACTCGCAGTGTAAAACGAGCGTGCACCGCGTTTGTACTAGAGGATGTCCCAGCATGCTCACTGATATGAACAACCTTAAGACATGTATATACGCTGTTGACAAAAAAAAAGACGTACACTCAACTAGGACGGTGGCTTATTTCATAATTTTGCCAAAATAATAGATTAAGACCAAAGCAAGGCATGGACTAGGTTAGACCAGCGATTTTCACACTTTGGCATGCATGCCACTTTTGGGCCTCAAGCCTTGCAGATTCGAGCCTGGGAGTGAGCTACAAATGAAAGAATATGAGGTAAATGAATGTAGAAATGGAATGTCCGTACATTCTTGCACTGCACCTTTGCTTGCTTTGTTCAACAATATCATGCGTCTACCCTGCCCAGGTGACACTAGATGTTGCACAGAGTTATTTTCTGCAGGAACTTACAAGTTTCTGACCCCATTCTCTGATTTTTTCACAGTAAAAAACATAAATGAATGATGATTAGAAATTAAATCTAACAATATATTAATAATCATGTAGGATTGATCAGGTTAGATAATAAATTATGATTTTTAAGGGTTTTAAAGGCAACAGTTTTCTACATAAATTGGAAGCATTACCCCACACATTTAGCAGAAATTTTAACAATTATGAAATGGTACAATGTAGAGAGATGATAAAGAATACATCATAGGAAATGCATCAAAATGTTGTTATTATAAGAGTACTTGAGGATTTGAGATTCATTTTTTTCCCCTGAAGCTCGAGAGGCATAGTCCAAACCTTTTAATTTTTTTCCTGTCTACATGGAGTAAATTGCGGTTCATGTGACATAAACAAGCTATTAAACAGAAATAATAATTGGCACAATTCTTTTGAATCAAGCATTGTTTTCATTGGTAAAAATTCAACAAAAATTGCATTAAATGCAAAAAAGCAGCTCGTTTGTTTTGCTCACTCTCTTGTCATATTTCAATCATAGATAACACACTTTAATAAGGTATATACAAAAAAAAGAAGTCACAAATCAAATATTCATTGAAACACAATCATTTTGAATTCAGTCAAGGCTGTCCATCTCTGGTTATAATGATTAGCCTGGCATGATATGCATGACCAAAGTCCATATTGAATTTGGATCTGAAGCATCAGCATTATTGGTTTGACAGCACTTGCATATTTGAAAAAAACTGACAATTACATTTTGCAGCTCTTGTATTTACTAATCTTTTTGTAACCACATATTAGATCCTTTCCCAGATTAAAAGTGCATTGCTGTGTTCTGATTGTATATTTATTTAGTTTCAAATAGGCTATTATCTTAAACAATTTTCTTGTTCCCCAATAATACATGGGGGGGGGGGTCTAAATGTGCAGATTCATAACTGTTGAATGGATTATCTCATTGTTCTAAAGTTGTCATTGTATGTTCATTTTATTTTTATTCATTTACTAACAATAGTTCAATGTCTGGGTGAAGTTCCACCTTAAGGTTGAGTTCTCTGTGTAGCGGAATTAAAAGGATATTTGCTGCATCAGCTCATAATGCACATCATGACTCACGTATTTATACTGAATGCATGATACATACACCATAAATGACTTGAAATACAATTCGACGATGAAGCCTCATACCATCACATCCACTGGGATAATACGATCCAGAAGGATTAAAGTTACATGAAATGGAAATTAATGAAATTGTTAAGTTTGCATATTTCGAATGGAATTGTAATGTATGCTTCATTTCATGCAAATTTCTTGCAATGAGATATTGAATACATGTGTATGAAATGATCCAAAATTGACTGATTCATATTTTTTATTTAATGAGTAGAAGAGAAATCTGAAGGATTATTACTAGGTTGGGGGGGGGGGGTGTTTGGGAGATGGAGCAAATGATGGAAGAACAGAAAAGAGCAGACAGTTAGGTGATAAGAGAAAGGGGAATAAGAGGAAGGAAGAGAATGAGAAGAAATTAACTCCATTCATTTATTCTTTTCAATTCAATTCAGGTTTTATTTGTAAAAGAAAAAAAAAGAAAAGAAAAAAGCATCAAACTACAAAATGGAAGTCTAAAGACTAATATCATTTTTCTTGTTTTACAAACAAAACATGAGAACAGTCGACACATATACATGCAGGTCTGATGGTAAATTACAGAAAAATGGAAATAAAATACATGTATATCCAAAAGTTAGGCAAAAAAATTAAAACAATAAAGGCTGATACATAGAGAAAGAGATGAATTGCAATCTAAGGAAAAAAATGAAAGGAGAAAAAAAGGAGGATAAGAAGAGGTAGTGGAAAATGAAGAAGAGGGGCGTGACGAAGAAGAATGAAAAGAAGACGAAGGAGATAAAGAACTTGAAGAGAGAAAGAAACAAGAACAATTATGATTATTAAAAACAAGAAGGGGGAGGAGGAGGAGATGTTATTTAGCATGGAATTTAGCGAATGAACAGTGACTCAAGCAAATAAAAGCTGTAGGTAAACAATGCTATGTTCTACATCAAACTGTATAAAATAGTTTCTATAACAAGGGAGTACCACCACTATTGACAATCCTTGATCAGGATAGTATGATGTTGAACTAGTACAGACCAGAATTTTCTGGATTGTTAAGTATTTTGTTTGCCGAGCCAGTGTTGCCAGATGATTTGAGCAAAGTCTTATGGAGTAACACTGTAATCTCAGGGGAAGTGAAAAGTACCCTCAAATTCACAGATCTATGTATACATCTTGCTTTCCCCATCTGTGTTAGATTCTACACATGAAGACATATTAATGTGCACTAAAAATATTAAAATAACCTTGCCGGTTTATGGTGTGGGTGTATGGTATGTTCAAGTTGCAGTAATGTGAAAAAAACGGTGGGGATGGTGGGGGTTTTTTTTGGGGGGGGGGGGGGGGGCGCTCCATTTATGCATATAATAATATGTTGGGGCACTCCAAGCTCAGAAGTATCACTATTTGTCCTAACAAATGGTAATCTTCATTTCAAACCCTAATTGCCCACCCAATGTTTTAAAAATTTCTACAACCTAAAATTTCTTGATTATGGAAATGGAACAGGGTCGTCTATAAAATGAAAGATAAGTGAACCATTACCAAGTTGAATGGGTCTCATAAATGTGTATTCCTTCTCCATGAAGATTGGAAATTAAATATTTGTTGATATTCTTTCTTGGGGGTTGATTTCGCCCAAGAGGTATTCTATTGTATATCTGTCATAAAACATGAAGTGGATATGAGGATATTGAACCATAAATGCACTTTCAAAACATACCGGTACATTGTTGATGTGCTGCATCATGTTTGCCCTTCCTATTGTCTGCTGTTACATTGTTGTAACTGTATCAATATTCCTAGCAAATAGTCTCATTTTCAATGACTGTGACCTTTTGCCTGATGTTTGTTCTGATGTATGGTCTGATACATGGACCCTTGCTTTAAAGTTTTGGCATTCTACTGTAGTACGGTCAAATAAAACTTCAATATTGTGCTTTTTCAGGGCAAATATGAGCAATCCTCTGTGAATTGAATGACAGTGACTAAAACATTTAGTGGTAGTGTACTTTTGCATTCACTTGATCTGATTGCAGTTTCATGAATGTCATTTGTTTGTTCTATATTGCTTTTGTTTTTGTTCCAGCAAAAAAAATATATAATACGTTGGTTTGATAGAAACATGAAAGCACAAAGCATGTTTAAAGATATTATTTGTTTAGTAACTTAAATAATTAAAAATTCTGTTTTTGTTCCCATACAAGTCGTGTGGCTACAGCAACGATTTACAAAACGGTTTGCATTCCTCCCAACGAGGACTGCGCCATCTTAAGAATTAATCTTTTGAGATATTATACGTTTAATGATTTTAAAATGTTATTTTTTGTTCCTGTACAGGTCATGGAGCCACTGCGACGGTTCACAAAGCGGTTTGCCTTCCTCGCAACGAGGACTGCGCCATCTTAAGAATCAATCTTTTGAGATATTATACGTTTAATGATTTTAAAATTTTGTTTTTGTTCCTGTACAGGTCGTGTGGCGACAGCGACGGTTCACAAAGCGGTTTGCATTCCTCGCAACGAGGACTGCGCCATCTTAAGAATCAATCTTTTGAGATATTATACGTTTAATGATTTTAAAATTTTGTTTTTGTTCCTGTACAGGTCGTGTGGCGACAGCGACGGTTCACAAAGCGGTTTGCATTCCTCGCAACGAGGACTGCGCCATCTTAAGAATCAATCTCTTGAGATATTATACGTTTAATGATTTTAAAATTTTGTTTTTGTTCCGGTACAGGTCATGGAGCTACAGCGACGGTACACAAAGCGGTTTGCCTTCCTCGCAACGAGGATTGCGCCATCAAAAGGATCAATTTGGAGAAGTGTAACACCACCATGGAAGAACTCACGGTAAATATTATAGTCAAGTTTAGGACCCTGTGTTCTGATGGCACCTGCCTCTGCACATATCCTTGCATTATACATGTATACATAGGGCATGTTGTTGAAAAGTTGCAGTTGATCGGAACGTGTCAATCAAAATCATTGTTTCATGCGTGTCTTGTAAGAAGTGCATTTTGTGCTTGAATGAAAATGCGCGTTACAATAGGCAAAGTTGCTTTTGATTTGCAGTTGATTTTGAACATGACTTCTATAGACTGAGCACTCAACCCCTATACATGGTACATTTAGCTATTGTGTAGTCAAGTTGATGTTTTGATTCTCAAATAACATGGGAAGGAGGAATAGGATGGTTTTTTTTTCAGAAAATGGGAATTTTATGGGGAATTGGATTTTTAAATAGACATGTCAGTTTGGCAGCTCTGCTCAGGCTAATTTGAGACCGCTATCAGCATACAGTAAACGTCTTACATCGGCAGGTAACCAATGTGATTCCGAGTCTTTTAAATACATTGACGCACATCAATAGTGCAGTACATACATGTATACATTGTATCTGCCGTCCAGGGGCTACGTACTTGTACATTGTATATTTAGCTACGACCTTGTATCTTTCCCCACATGTATATGTAGCTATTACAATCATTTGATATCTGCATCAAATTTCCTGCTATGTCTGTGCTGTGGTCTGTGCTTATTTATTCTCTTTTATGCATACGCTTTTCAACCAGAGGGTCATAGGTTCGAATCCCACCCATTAATTAATTTCTTTCAGCAAAAAATTCATCCACATTGTGCTGCACTCAACCCGGGTGAGGTGAATGGGTACCTGGCAGGAATAATTATTCCTTGAAATGCTTGAGAGCGCTGGTGCCAACAAGCTATTAAAAACCAGGGTAATAATAATGCAAAGAGCCTTGAGCTCTCTGCAGTAGAGTGGATACATGTATGTGCACTATATGTATGGACAGAAATAAAATTTACTGTTTCCCACCATGTCCTACCAAAGCCTATGCAAAACATATTTTTGTGGGAGTTGTTGGGACACTGGTAACTTTATTTCTGTCTATACTGTAAAAATGATAAAAATGAACGGCTTTTATCGCTTATCAACTCTTCATTAGAATTCTCTAGGCGCTCTACAAGTGCAGCATTATTACCCTGGCTTTAGCAGTGCAGCTATCAGGCGCACCAGCTTTTTCAAGGAATAAATTCCTACCAGGTACCCATTCACCTCACCTGGGTTGAGGGCAGCACAATGTAAATTAATCTCTTGCTGAAGGGAATTGATACAGTAACTGTAATTTACATGTATTGTTATTATTATTAGCCAGGTTAATAAATGCAAAGAGCTGTGCGCACTTTGCACCAGCGTGGATACATGCGATTTATAAATTGAATAATATTATTATTATTATCCATTGTTTATCTTTTGTTGCATTTTACAGAAAGAGATTCAGGCAATGTGCTTGTGTAAGCACGTCAGTGTTGTACAATACTACACTTCTTTTGTCGTCAAGGATGAGATTTGGCTTGTGATGAAACTCCTAGAGGCTGGTAAGATTCTTCTTCCAAATCAACTTCCTTTTTTTCCATCTTGCCCATTATCATACAAAACGATCTCAGTGAATAGGCTGGTTTACTTATATCTTCAAATTTATGTGCGTTTATCGTAGTTACGTGGTATTCCATAGACTGGTTGATAACAATAAGACTACAATACTTGGAATCCAGTTTGCATACATTACTTGTTGCTATGTCGGGCAAGCCTCGGGCAAGCTTTCGGGTTGTCAAGAACAACCTTTGTGTTTATTTAGAGGCATGCATAGAATTTGCATCTATTAGTAAACCCGCCTATTAATGTGCACCTAATTTTCCCAAGGAATGGATAGTAGGTATTTCTGTGCACGATCTATAGCGTTTTATTAAAAGCATTCTCGGTTCTGCCAAAGTTTTGTGAAATAACTTTTTCATTGTATCACTCCAGAATTGTTGCACTTGTGTACTAGAGCGAGAGACTTCTGTAGATAACTGAAATCACTCAGCTGTGAAATTGATTACAGAGTCTTTGATGACATTCAATGCAGTTGCATTCGATCATTTTTAGATTCATAGAAACTTTTTTTTTACTATTTCATGTGCACATCAATCCTTAACTTATTTTGAGCAGTGTATGCATAATTTGACTTAATTGTGTATGTTACAAAAACACAAAAAGGCAACAACAAAAAAACTGTTGAATGATGAAGAATTATTTTCAGATAGTTGGTCAGTTGAGGGCATCAAAACATTTTTTGACCCAATTTGTCTTCTCAGGGAATAATTTTACCCCTCATATTTGATTAGCAGTTTTAGATGATGAGGAATAATTTCCAACACTTTACTGTACAGTTCTATGTGAAAAAGTTGCTAAGCAAAAAATGTTTTGTTTACCAATCCTGCTCAAATGCATAGCAAATTGCAATGTGATACCAGGAAAATTATTTCCCCCTATTCAGGCTCCTGTCTTGATCTTATCAAGTACATGTTGAAGAAGGGTAAAGGAAAAGGAGGTCTCTTCGACGAAGCCGCGATTGCAACAATCCTCAGAGAAACGCTACAAGGTCTGGAATATCTCCACGAACATGGCCAGATACACAGGTAGAATATTTTCAGATCCCAACTCAATATTAAAATTATTGTAATGAATTATATTTCTTGAATGGCGTTTTTCTGATTTTTCTATTTTGTAAAGAACTTCCTCATCTTTTCTTCCTATGAGCTTACAGCAGTGATATTTGAAATCCTCTTATTCAAAATTGTGAATACTAATTTACCAGGGATTTTTCTAAATTTGGACTCTTTCATTTTCTCCCATAGGGATGTGAAGGCAGGGAACATCCTCCTCGGTTTCGATGGTTCAGTCCAGCTAGCGGACTTTGGTGTAAGCTCGTGGATTGCGAAAGCTGGGGACCTCTCTCGCGACAAAGTTCGCACCACGTTCGTTGGCACGCCCTGCTGGATGGCTCCAGAGGTCATGGAACAGGTGAGAGTTCAAAGGTCAAAGGTCATAGGTTGATTGTTTGAGATAAAACAATATATATCTTAATCCAAGATACGTCATTGAATGATTTTCATCGTCAAGATGGTTTTGAAATGCTTGAAAGCTAGCAATAAAATAGATTGTAATATGGGACATATTATGAAATGTGAATTTTACGGGATTTTTATCAGTACATATTTATCGAGATCATATAATTTTTTTTATGAACTAATTCGTTTTGAAAATTTGAATTTGACTGTTAATTAACATTAGAATAACAATATTTTGTGGTTTTAATCAAAACAAAAATTATCGTTTGCAGACTCGGCCTTTAATACGGGCGAGTCTAAACCACGTGTCAATGACATTTCTACATGATATGTTAATTGTACCTGTTTGGAAATTTGTTCATTCAAATTGATGTATACAGTCAACACTCTGTTCATATTCTGTGTGATTTATTTGATTTTGAAAGGTGACTGGGTATAACTTCAAGGCTGATATATGGAGTTTTGGGATCCTAGCCATTGAGTTAGCGACTGGTGCCGCACCCTATGCAAAATTTCCTGCTATGAAGGTTTGTGAATCCACTTGAATACTGTATAGTGGAATATTTTCGCGGGGGTTTAATCTTTGCACTTTTCACAGTGAAATTGCTGACTGCGAATGATAGACCCGCGAAAATAATCCTTTAAAATTTGTACGAAAATTTAGCATGCACAGTACTTCACACATTGGTTTTTAAAGTGGCACAATAATGCTTTTAATGTTTCAATTACGTGTGTATTTACATTTATAATCATATTCTCCAGTAATACTGTGATTAAAAGGTCATTCTTTACAATGTTGGGGCATGTAAAAGCATTCTTTTGTAGCAGTAACCACTTGTACTTTTTGTTTCTTGAAAAATCTTTATTAGTCAGGTGGGGAGATCATAACTTTTTTTTCATGGATTGTATCCGTAAATTCAATACCCCACGAATTCAATACCCCCGAAAATGTTAATTGACTAACCAATGAACACCGCAAAATTATCCTGCTGATGTGTGTATAACTTTGGTTTTGATGATTTTGAAATTGATGAAAAATGGCTTAGTGATATTTGAGAGAATGAAACTAGCACCTGTTACCTGTTATCCCATTTATTTGCAAAATTCCTTGCTATGAAGGTTTGTGAACCCACCCGAAATACATTTAAATCTATAAAGACCACCTTTCTTTACTCCCTAGAATGAACCTGTTTATAAAGTCCTTCTGATGTCTCCCTTGGGTGGTCTTTAGAGATAGATTTGACTGTACTTGAAGATTTTTCTGTGTGTAACAAAATATATACCGGTAGTATAAACTTTGGTTTAGATGACTTTGAAAATAATGAAAAATGGCTTAGTTATAGTTGAGAGAATGAAACTAGAAGCTGTTAGTTGTTATTCATGTTACATGCAAAATTTCCTGCTATGCAGGTTTGAGAATCCTCTTGGAATATTTGAAGATTCTATTGTGTGTAAAAAATATATATTGATAGTAAGAACTTTGGTGTTGATGATTTTGAAATTGAAGAAAAATGGCTTGTTACTATTTGAGAGAATGAAACCTGTTACCTGTTATACCTATTATATGCAAAATTTCCCGCTATGAAGGTTTGTGAACCCACTTTAAATACAATCAAACCTGCTTTAAGCCCAGGTCACACAGGACCCCGAAAGCAACATGATTCACCATGACTCCCTGTTCGTACGCAGCCATCTGTGAAGTGACAAAGAGTCGTGTTGAATCGTGTTGCTTCCGGGGTCCTATGTGACCGGGGCCTTAGCGACCGCCTGTATAGAAAAAACACTCGTCCATAAAGTTCACCTTTCTTGACTCCCTACATGTAGAATACAATTCACATGTAAACATACCTGTATATAAAGACCCCTTTTCTTTCTCCCTAGGGTGGTCTTTATAGACAGGTTTGACTCTACTGTGTATAAAGATATAAAGTAAGAACTTCGGCTTTGATAACTTTGAAAATAATGAAGAATGGCTTATTACTATTTGAGAGAATGAAACTAGAACTTGTTACTTGTTATCAGGGCGCTACAAACCCACTTGCCCGCATGCCCAGGGCAACAGCATGAAGCTGTCGGGCAAGTAAATAAAATTGTCACTTGCCCAAAAGGGCAAGTAGCAGCTTTTTCTAGTTTTCATCTACATATACAAATTGGCATAGGCCATCAATTTGGGGCAAAGGAAATTTNCGAATACAAGAAATACAGCAAGGAGTTCAGGAAGATGATATCAAAATGCCTTCAGAAAGACCCTGCCAAAAGGTCGGTATATTGCCATATTTTGAGCCCTTCAGATTCTCCTTATAATGCACCTTGACAATAAATGACATTTTTGCCAGTGATAGTAACTTGTAAATGGGTATCTGGTAAAAATTCATTCATTGATAAAGCTTATGCGCCTAATAGATGCACTGCTAAAAGCCAGGGTAATAATGCTGCAGTTATAGGGCGCTTAGGGAATTCTCATGAAGAGTTGACAAGCGCTCTATAAAAGCTGTTTATTAATATTATTATTATTATTATAATATTGTAGCTGATGCACATGTGCTTATTTTGCTTATTTTCAACCTCTTGTATGGCACCGTAATGACATCACTAGAAATCCTCCATAAAATGCAGATGGATTTAATGATTCATATGGTCACTGTGAATGTGTCGTGGTGTAGTTGTTCTTACTCTCGCCTTTCAAACCGAGGGCCGTAGGTTCGAATCCCAACCATGACGTTAATTTCCTTTAGCAAGAAATTTATCTACATTATGCTGCACTGAACCCAGGTGAGATGAATGGGTACAGGTAGGAAGAAATTCCTTGAATGCAGTGAGCGCCAAATGGTAGCCATGCTATAGCCTGGTGATAATGCACAGAGAAGCACTTAAAAACACTTTGATTAAGCTGTATAATGATAATAATAATAATAAAAATAGTAATAGTAATAGATGCAATATATATAGCGCACGTGTCCACTCTACTGAGTGCTCAAGACGCTTTTGCATTATTATTATTACCCTGGCTTTAGCCCGGTAGCCACCAGCGCCCTTGGCATTTCAAGGAATAAATATTCCTACCAGGTACACATTCACCTCACCTGGTTTGAGTGCAGCACAATTTGGATGAATTTCTTGCTGAAGAAAATTAACGCCATGGGTGAGATTCGAACCTGCGACCCTCTGGTTGAAAGGCGAGAGTCATGACCACTACACCACAGCTCCTCCGCCGTCTTAAGACATATAAACATATAAATGTTGTGTTAATATTATTTATTTATATGATTAAACGTTTTGTTCTCTATCCTTTTTAGACCTACTGCAAGTGAATTGCTGAAGAGTCAATTCTTCAAGAAAGCTAGAGACAAGAAATTTCTCATTGAAAACCTCATTCAAGAGGGCCTCAAAGTGACCACAGAACGTCAACAAAATGTGAGTTAAACACATCATATTACTTCTCTGATACAGTAGTCCATTCCTTCTGGAACCTTACATTCCCAAAACTCAAGTCTCTTAGTTGTCCCTAAAGTCGAAACTAAGGGGGGGGGGGAAGGAATGTTTACACAGGCTAGACCATCTACTTCAAATTCTCTTCCACAAGCCATGAAAGAAAGAAGCTCCGCTGAAATATTCCAATAGAATCTAAAAACCTACATTTTCAACATGGCTCATAGAAAGATAGAAATTAGAATGTGAATTCTCAAACAGGTCAACCAAATATTGTCTTATGAGAGAAAAGCAAGACATTTTATGAGTTTAGGCTGCCTCCCCAAATGTTGGCAGCTATGTGAGTTACACACATCAAAGATATACCAACTGTTTTGGAATATGCAGGCATATAGAAATTAAAACGTGAATTCCTACATCAACAAATGGCCAGGTTGCTTGTGTTTAACTCTCTTTTTATTTGAAGGTATGACATTGAGAATTCATAAAAAGATGACATTTTGGTTTTTCGTCATTAGTGGATATCTAAAAATTGTGGCAGCCCTAAAGTGACTCTGAAAACAACATCAGATTGGGTAAAGCACTTTTCATTTGACCAGTTATCCAAGTGAAGAAAATGAAGTTTAGAAGGAGGCAGCCGTTGCAGCGAAAAATCTCGTTATATCTATGTCCCCTTAGTGCCTCCATAACATTTTTAAATGACTATAACAATTTTTCCCCAAGGTTGCCCAAGTGGCACCCAAAGGATGTGTGCTTAGTACCCCCCTAGACTATCATATTCAACAAAAAAAGCGTTATGAGGGTTTGTCACGTTTTGGGTAAAAATCTGTTTAATTCTCTTCTGCTAAAATGGAGACTGAAAATGAAACCCTATTCCCCTACAGGTCAAGAGAGTGCCCAGTTCAAGCGGGCGTCTTCACAGAACGGCGAACGGAGGCTGGGAGTGGTCCGACAATGAGCTCAACAAGAACAGCGGAAAAGGCAAGGCCGCGCGCATCGGTCGGTCACCAAGGGTCGGTGCTCACTTCAAAGTGAACGAATAAATAAATGAATGACTAAAAATTAAACTCTATTCCCCTGCAGGTCAAGAGAGTGCCCGGGTCAAGCGGTCGTCTTCACAGGACGGTGGACGGAGGCTGGGAGTGGTCAGACGATGAACTTGACGAGAACAGTGAAGAAGGCAAGGCCGCGAGCATTGGTCGGTCACCGAGGGTCGGTGCTCAGTTCAAACAGGCATTGGAGAATGAGATGGGCTCAAAGACAGAGCCAGAGGTATGTGCCTTTTAGCACCAATCATCACTTGACAAGTCATATTTGTAATGTGCTTGTGTGTCATCGTTAATGTTATCTATTGGGATCTTCAAATTTGATTTTTATGAGGTTTTCATGGGACAAACAGCTCCTACTGACGAAACTTTATAAACCGAAAGTTCATGAAAACAAAAATATGTCAGCACATAACTGTAAAAACCTTGTGTCAGGGATAATTAATGAAAATGTATATTTTCTGTGTCAAAGAATTCCTTCTAACATTTCATAATTTGAAGTAAAAAAAAGCAGAAAGCTTGAGCTCTTTTTTTTACTTCATTTAACTCCACTGCTCTCCATTATTGGATTAGCAGCTTCAACAGTTCTCTTTATTTACTTCATACATTGTAATTTGTTCATCTCAATTCACAATTTGAATGAACTCTCTTGTAATGTGTTTGTAGACCATCAAGGATGAGGATGTGAAATCTGTGGATGCCACTCGTAGTGAAACGGAACCAAGCGCAGAAGATGGGGACCAAACGCCTCCACTTAGTCTCATCCTTCGGCTTAGGTATGCTATTGATCGTATTTTTTTCATGTTTATGCTATAAATGCTCTGTTTGTTGTCATATTTTTTTTACTATCACAATAATCATCATTGCAACCACCATCATCATCATCATTTCCATTCCATCTCCATCTTTATTTTCATCACTATTACCATCATCATCATCCTCCTCATTGCCATCATTATCATCATCATCATCATCGTTATCATCATCATTATCGTCATCGTCATCGTCGTGATCATCATCATCATCATCATCTCTGTAGATGTCTTTACATATTTTTCTCTTTTTCAATCTTAATATCTCTATTTCTTTTAATTGATATTGTTGGTGACATCAGTACTTAGTGTCATATAAACTAGATTTTTAAAATCAATTCTGCCAATGAGAGGACAAATAGACCAGGATTTATAATTTTTTACGGAATGCACAATTTCCATTGACTTTGTACATGAATCTACAAATATTTTTCAACTGCATATAACGCTGTAATCACATACCCAATCGCCACAAATTGGTCTCAAAAAGGCAAGCTTTGAAACAAAAAGTCATAACAAATCAAGTTGAGAGTTTTTTGCGGTTCATACTGCGAGGGGGAGCTTCACCCCTCCTCATGGGAGGAGGGTCAAGATTAAAAATCCTCCTCACACATATAAATGCAATCACACTGTTCTTTCATGCAGGAATGCATCGAAGGAGTTGCACGATATCAGATTTGAATTCAGGGTCGATCAGGATACACCCAACGGCCTATCTCAAGAGCTCGTCAAAGAAGGGCTCGTCGACGGGAAGGATGTCATTGTTGGTGAGTCGAGAAAAAGAACAACAATTGTTTGAAGTGCGGACTCTCATTATCATTATTATTATTAGGCAATTTATACCAAGACAATGGGCACAAGAATCAAATTTTATACATACAGGTAACTCTTCCTAAGTCGAATCTGTTGGGACCACACAAATCTCTTCGACTTAAGAGAAATTCGACTTACAAGAGGCTTATAACACTGGTTTTGTATGATTTGTTTAAAAAAATAACATCGACTTAGGCAATTATTCGACTTAGACAAGTTCGACTTAGGCAGAGTTGACTGTACATGTAATGAGAGTTTGAATTAATTTATTTCTTTGAGCAGGCATTAGCTCAAACAACTCTAAAAGGGTAATTCCATTTAAATCTATACTTCCGACCCACTCCAAAGAGACCTTTCTGAAACGTATCAACAATTCCTGCCAAATATTTGATGAATCAACTTTAACTGGATATGGACTGTACATTTCCAGCTCTTTATAATTCTTTGTTTTTTTACCCTGATATAGTGAGGAACCTGATAAAGCAAGGTAATTTTCATGTCCCAAGGACGTCGTTATAAAGAGGTTTCACTGTATTGTTTTTGATTAGTTCTTCAGGTAAAGAAAACTACTTCTTTTTCACTCACACAGTTGCAGCCAACCTGGAGAAGGTGATCAAGAACCGTAAATCCATGACGTTTAGACTAGTAAGTATCACGTACACACACTTTTGTCCATTTTCATCTTTAAATGTATAGATTAATAATGGTCGGGATGCAGAAATTGATGTAAAACTAGCTTAAAGTATTAAGGAAATCATATTTTGGGTGAAAAATGAAGTATCTTGTGACATTGATATGTATATAATAAAGAGTATGTTGTGCACCTGGTACGTCATCAGTTGCCAATTCATTTGAATATTCACACGTTCATAATTTTCTTATTAGTTGTCCAATTTTTCTCAAACTTATTTTGTTCTGTTCACCGAATTTTTCTGCTTCTGTTGAACAAATATTATTTTTGGGTAGACTCTCCTTTTAAATAATTTCTCCAATATTTTATCGTCTTCTGTAGAATTCTGGTTGTGAAGTGAATGAAGTTCCGGATGATAAGGCTCTTATAGGGTTCGCTCAACTTACCATCAGCTAGTCTTACTTCCATGCACCCTAAAGAATATAACTTCAAGGGAAGAACGAGCAAGAGAAATTACAAGTATGAGATACAGTATATAGAGAAACTTTATTGTAGAGCCTTACAAAGGTACGTGATTTAGAATTGAAGATCATAGATTTTAACCACCGTTTCAGCGCGTAGGAGTGTTGCAAGAAAGTTGTGGTTTAATTGCAAGGTAAAGGACATATCAATTAATCATATGTGAATACATATTTAATTGAATGCACAGATGTTCATGCAGATGAGTTATTCTCATTCAAACTCCCTAAGGGGGTGTTGCACAAAATCAGCTGCAAATCAACTGCAACTTTGCAAATTGTAATGCTCATTTTGATTTGCGCATTGTATGCGCATTTAACAAGATGTGTATGGAACAATGATTTTGATTGGCCTGTTCCGATCAACTGCAACTTGCGATCTATTGCAACTTTTGAACAACACCCCCCAAGGATGCTACAGTGTAAAATTTGTCTGAAGATTGTCATCAATACATACAGAGCAGAAATCCAATAGAAATTCTGTGTAGGAAAGCAAGCCGCACATGTTTGTTTTACCGATTATATTCTAGGTTTTAGCCGTAAACATGTAATCATGGAATGAAGAGAAAAACTACAATTGATCGACTGGAGAAACAGAAGTTTTAAGTTTTGGGAGTATTCAACATTCATGAACGATGGTGTTGTTATATAGTGTTAAAGCTGAATGTTTTGCTGGGGTTTTATTTTCAGGTATTTCATGACAATGTAATCTCTAGAATTGTCACTCATAGAATGCCCCTAGACTTGTGTACAATAATGTGAAAATAACAACTCACTAATGTGCGATAAGGTTCGAAATTCAGTGAATTAAAATATTGGTTTTGACAATAAAGAAATATACAGTGCAAGTCACAAATAACACTATAACAATAGAAATCCTACAAACAACACATAATCCCGTTGTACTAAACATTTATAGTGTTATAGTGTTATAATAATATAAATAATAATAAAGCTTTCTATTGTGCTCTAAACAAAGAGGACCATACTGTAGATGTCGTGCTTTACAATATAACAGTTTCAACAAACTGAAAACAATTGAATTACCGAGGGAAAAGGTAAGTCTTGAAATGTTGTTTTGAGCATGGCAGAATTTGAAATTTCCAGGATGGCTAGAGGAATACTGTTCCAAATCTTTGAATCATCTACAGAGGAGCGCTTTTCAGTCTACATTTTGGTATGACAAATTTGTATGACAAATTCAGGGAATACAGTGGAAACTCGGTATAACGAGGTGCTTGGGACCATCAAAAATACCTTGTTATATAGCAGTTATCTCTTTAAGGTAGAGTTAAAAAACAATAAGTTATAAAGAGCTGGGACCAGATCTATCTTTTACCTCTTTATAGCAGATATTTCGTTATATCAAATCTCTTTATACTGAGTTTCCACTGTAATTTTCCTGGTATCGCATCGCACTTTGCTATGCTTTTAGCAGGATTGCTATACAAAGTATGTTTTGTGTAGCAACTTTTTCACATACATGTAGAACTGTACAATAATGTATTAAAAAAAATTCCTCAATGTCTGAAACTGCTAATCAAATGTGAAAAGTAACATTATTTCCCGAAGTTTGTTAGTGTCTGATGCAGAGCAAAGAATGTCAACTTGTAGTGTATGCCCATGTACATTATGCAATTCTCGAAAGCTGGTGATAGCTCAATTATCGAATGTGTCGTGTCACAAACAAGTTTTGCAGAGCATTTCTTTCATTGTATCCTATTACATGTAAAGGGGACTACAAGTTTTGCAACATCATTGGAAATTTGTATCAATCTGATTGAAGAAAAATTACGGAACAAATCGTTGTATACATGTACCTATATTTTTTTTGCAAGCTCCGAGGTGTTTAGTCAAGTAATTGTGTTTGCTTCACTGCAAAAAGTTCTCTTTTGGTGACTGGAAGGTGCTTCATAGTGATTGCACTCGGAATGTCTGCACTCAAAAGTGTTGTTAATGGTGGACTAGCACTTTAGCACTTTGCTAGAATTTGCACTTTCTGAGCTGTGTTAACTCTATCACTTACAGTGCTGTGTTAGTGCTACATTAGAACTACATGTAACATGTTGAGTGCTATTTTAGCATTAGCACTCATAGTTATTTTGGTGTCCAATCAGGTGAATGAATTGAGGAGAAACTTGCCCCAGACATTCACTTTGCTGTCAGTAATTGAAGAAAAATAAGATGAACAAACTGTGAATTGGATAATCCATTTAAAAATAAATGAATATAAAAGATTTAATTTCTGACGGTAATGGGCATCCTTGAATTTGCAATTTCGGCATAGTCTGTGATGGCATCAGGGAGAACTCTCCATTCACTTTGTACATGTACACTGTACACAACATTTTACATTTTGCTCCTTTTTTCAGGAAAAGTAGACAAAATTTTGTTTCTGCTGTAAAATACACTGTATAGCTTCGTCAATTCTGCAAGACTTCCAAAAAGTAATTCCTCAAAATAATGCAACATGATGGTGATCTATTTTTAATAGATTCATGTACAAAGTTGATGAGGAGTTCTCCATGTACATGTATGACATCACATCTTATGCCAAAGTTGCCAATTCATGGATGCCCATTACAGGTGGATAACTTTGAAAATCAAGTCAAAAGGAGCTAGAGATTTGAAAATCCATAACTTTTGAACGGATTATCAGATTTTGCCAAAATTTTCACAGTTTGTTCATTGTATTCTTCTTCATACATGTATATGGACAGCACATCAATGTCAGTGTGAAGTTCCCCTTTAAATTATCGCCGCTCCTGGGACCTGTAACATAAGAGATACAATAAATTGAAAATTAATTGTATCTTTATGGTGGTACGTGTACATGGTTTGCCATAGACTTACGATTAATATTTATCGCAAGTTTAATTGCATCTTTGATGTTACAGGCCCCTGATGTGCTCCATACACTTTAAACGCACTCTTTATGATATGCCAGCCCTTCCAGTTGCCAATCCAGTTTTCAGAGTTTTCACCTTTCCATATTAAAGAGTGTAATGTTTTACAACTGTATCTTTGATGTGCTATGGTGCTGCCGCTACGGATATCAAAAGCGATCACATGTCGTTTAAAAAAGAAAATAGATACAAAACGCAATATGTAATGTATCATAGTGCTGGAAATATCTTAAATTTTTAGATGTTGGTTGCAAAGCAAGTGATAAAACCCACTGAAGTTGTTAAATTGAAGGAGATATTTCTATTGACAGAACTTTTACACTAATTGTCTTAGCCTTTTACATGCTTGATGCGATTTTCTATGATTTTAAATGATTGTAGATTTGATGTAGCTATATTATATTCAACCCTCCAACAATTTCTTTTTCTTGAAAAAGAGGAAAATGTGGAATTTTGTGTACAAAGTGGATGGGGATTCTTCATGATGCCGTCAGAGCTTATGCTGAAGTTGCCAATTCAAGGATGCCCATCAAAGATGGAAATTAAAACTTTGGATATTCATTACTTTTGAATGATTTTTTTTTCTTCAAATTTTTACTTTTTGATCATCTTATTTTTCTTCAATCACTGACAGCCTATCAATTTCTGAGGGAAGGTCCCCTTTAAACTTGAATTTAACAGGACACTACAACTTGTTTCAAATGCCAAATTTGAAAAAAATGAGCCTCGATTTCCATGCAACATTAGTGTGTTTTGTGGTTTAAAATGTTCAATCTTGTTTTAGACAATGTCATACTCCAAACTAAATGTGCACTCACTTTAAATTTATTTTCAGAACATCATTATGGTGGAAATGTATTTCATGATTAATTCAATTTTGAGCTGCTGATATACATGTAAAACACATGTGCTTTTTAGTGAAATCATTTCTAAATGTCAGAATTCTAATAAATCATCATTTAGGTTAAAAATAACCAAAAATAGCATTATTCATTACTAATACTATGATTAAAATTTTTTTTTTTGTTTATCATTGACAAAAAAAGACAAAATCTTACATGTGCCCCTGTCCTATGACTTGGGGAAATAATTCTGAAAGGGATCATGCTTTTCTGTATTTTAAATGATTTATTGTTTGGAGAAAATGTTAACAATTTTATTTCAACCGTTTAACTTGAAGTCTTTCATGAAGAAATAGTTCTAATCAGTATCGTTACTTTAGCTATATGATAGTCAATCAAGGTTAATGTTTGTGGTTTCTTGTGGCCTTTTTTTGTGTTGCTTTTTACTCCTTTCTTTGCGTGTCTTTGTGTGTCTTCTCAATTTGTTCATTTTAGCTTCAAAAGTTTAATTTTGTTTGTGTTTGAGAACAGAATTTGATTCTGCCCCCATAATAATCTAGTTTGTGAGTGCAGGCATGTACAATAGACGTGTTTACTGGAGTGTAAATTGTATGCGTACTCTCTACACAAAAGTCGTTTTTGACAATTTCCACTCGGTATGATGCACATTCTGATGCGAACACTGTCAAGTACCGGTAGGCGAAACATGAAAATATCTGCACCAGAAAATATTGGCTTATACAATACCTGTACTGTGTTTAACATTTGTCAATATGTACAGGTACAGTGAAACCTCTTTAAAGCAAAGTCCTTAGGACCATGAAAATTACCTTGTTATATCAAGTTCCTCACTATATCAGGGTAGAAAAACAAAGAACTATTAAGAGTTGAGACCAATAAAATCACCTTGTTATAGCAGGTATCTCGCTATATACAATCTCTTTATACCGAGGTTCCACTGTATTGGCAAATGGTGTGGCACTGTTTGAGCTCCCATTATTGAAAATCACTCTCGAGATTTATCCCTTTTTTAGCCTATTATATTTATGTTTTGCAATTGTAAACAGAGGAGATGTCACTTTATAATCTCCTTCTTGTACACTGCCAGCTGTGTTTAATCTATATAATTATTCCACCTAATATTAATTTGCATGAGGCAGCAATATACACATTTACATTATGAAACTTTGTTTTAATTAATTTAATCATGTATTTACCATTCTGCAGTATCCTTTTAATTGTTGAGCATGTATATTCATTGTAGAGTTCCAGACTTTCCTGCAAAATGTTCTGAGATAACAGACCAAGGGGGGTGTTGTTCAAAATCAACTGCAAATCAACTGCAAATTTAATTGTAACGCGCATTTTCATTCGCGCACGGTATGCACATTTAACAAAACGCGCATGAAACATTGATTTTGATTGGCGCATTCCGATCAACTGCAACTTTCGATCGATTGCAACTTTTGAGCAACACCCCACAAGACACAAAGATGCCCACAGTTCCAGAATATGCATGATAGAAATTCAAATGTGTCTCACCCATTAGCCCAGTCAAATATTTTTTTTCAGAAGAGAAAGCATATATGGATATTTTAATCATGCTTTGTCTCATGAAAAAGTATTAGGAGCAGCTGTTTGGCGATTCACACTTTTCTTTCCTTCCTCATTCGTATTCCGGAATTATAGGCATATCTGCATACAGAGGCAATTGGGCACGTTTCGCCGTCAGAATGTGCACTTGAAATTCCATTTCGCCCCCTGGTCAAACATTTTAGTTTTCCTGATATGGTATAAAGATATGTGTTGGAAAGATTTTTGCAATCTATAGTAAGTAGATCTTCTTCAATCTGATTGTCAGAGTCTGATATAGCACCAAGATAACAAATCATCTAAAATGTACATGTATATGAGAGGCTGCCTGTGGTGATTGCTTATAAGCATATAATGAGCATAAAAATTGATGTACAATTGTTGGAATTTGTATGAGAGCATAAAATGTTTACTCAAAGTGATGTTCAATCAACGGAAGTTGTGTGAGAAAAAGATGAGGAACAAAGTGTGTGGAACAGTTGTGGTTTAAAATCATTTTCAAGGCATCATGTTTAGATTTTGATTCTAATGGTATGTTTGATTTATTTTATCTGTATCAAGGAGTCTTGTGTAATTGTGGAAAGGGTTGAATTATACATTTAAGATTGACATTGTAAAAAATGGGCAAGAGGAATCGTAAAACTTCAGAGTTTTGCATCCTTACTAAATCATATTATTATGGTAGAATTATATGAATGGAGTATTAAAGATTCAGATCTCCCAACCGTTACGAATTTTGAGGAAACAATACAAATTTGATTATTTTGAGAGAGAGTTTCAATGCCATTTCAAAAGAGTTTTCCTATATTTCATGATAATTTTACTACAAATTTTTCCTATTTTTCTTGATCATTTTACTACAAAGTTCTGTGGAAAACCTGTTTTTTTTCCTCTTTTTCAGCAAATCATTCTTCTTTTTCTGTTATATGTGTTGGGAGGCCTGAAAAGTTATACCATTTTTATGCTTCAATCTTATCAGCTTACTTGTTTTCCTACATGTAAGTAAAAGAAAAATCATCTTGTATAATTCGTCTATGCAATGGATGTGAAAATGTGACACTTTTGTCTCCATTTAGGAAATTCAGAATGAATTCATAGGAAGTGTTTGTAACAAATATGTCAAAGCTTTAATGGGTATCTGAGGCAAAAAAAATAATAATTTGCCAGTTGGTAGTACAGTCTAACCTCGTTATAATGAGGTCGTTGGGACAAGAGGAATTACCTCTTTGTATTGAAACCTTGTTATATCAGGGTCAAAATACAGTAGAATACAAAGAGATGGGACCAGGAATATTACCTTGTTATAACGAGAGCTTGTTATTTCAGTGCTCTTTATAACAAGGTTGGACTGTATTAAGTTATTTTGGGTTAATTTGATGGACCCAAGTTAAAGTTTATATATATATATTTTTTTTACCTCTGATACCCTTTAATTTGTTAATGAATTAAGAACAGGGTTACAGGTGTATGATACCTGCAATTGTAATGGAATTTATCTCTATTCATCAGCTTGTCACCCAATTATTCTATAACATTGCAGAATATTTCATATTTTAATTTAGCTGCGTTTGATATGCCAAAAACAAATGTCTATTAAATTTAGGTACATGTGTACTTATACAGGTATGTAAAGCAACCTTTTTGGAGTCCACTTTGGGCATGTCCTGCAAAACAGTAACAGTCATTTCTTTTAATCAGCAATGTGCCATTAAGTAGAGCAAGAGTATGATTTTATTTTTGCTGGTCATCATTAAAACTACATGATCAATGATTATAGCATTTTCTTTTGTGTTAAGTTGTTATCCTTGTGTGCCTATATTGCAGGTAAATCTGGTTATGGAAATTGGCAAGAGACACACCCTACATGCAATTTATATAACGCATTCTGCAGAGTGCAATTTGCATTATCATTACCCTAGCTTTGAATCAACACCCCCCCCCCCTGCCCATACATGTTGAAGACCCAAGAAGCCAGCTGAGGCCTTAATAATAGGGTTAAAAGAAGAGTCTACCCAAAATTATATTTCTTCAACAGGAGAAGAAAAAATAGATGAACAGAACTAATAAAGTTTGAAAAAATCAGACAACTAATAAGAGAGCTATGAATGTTTTAATATTTAGACAAATTGGCAACTGGTGACGTCACAGGTGCACAACTGACCATCTATTACATTCATATCAATGTTATAAAATGCTACTTTTTTCCCCCAAAATACGATTTCCTCAAAATTTTAACCATAGGATATCTTTATGTTATTGTATGTAGATCCACTATTTGCATGTTTACATTTATACAGACTTTGCAACTTTCTGTAAAACTAATGAATTTTGTACCATACTTATACATGTATTATGAAAACTCTGGTTACATGTAGTTGTTATCAAAATTGGTAACATCTCTGGAAATTTCCACTGATTTGCCCATTTGCTTCTGTAAAAAAAATTATTATTTTTGGGAAGACTCTTCTTTTGAGGTTTCAGCTCTACTTGCGACCGCTTCTTGTGAGATGGTAACACGGTGAACAGGAATGAAAAAAAATTGAATTAAAAACCTTTCCATTCAAGCCTTCACAATTTTGTTTCGTTCATTCAATATGGTCTATTTAGAATACTTCCATTACTGTCAAAAATTTGGTTCACACGTAGAGCCAAAAGCGTAAAGTTTCAGCAGTTACGAGAGTCCCATGGAATCTTATACATGTACGTACAGCGCGTAGGAATTCGCCCTCCCGCCTTCTCGTCCTAGACAAGGCGTCAAGGCGAGTTTTAGCAGTTACCTTCTTGCCTTCTCGTTCTAAGAGTAGGCACTTGGCAATTATTTTACTGGTCATAGTCTAGCTCACCTTAGTGCTTTGGTGAGTTGAACAATTTAGTTTCGTGCTGCACGTATAAGCTTCGGTTTGATAGACCGTCATAGTTTCTGTGAACCTTGCTGAATTGGAAAAGTTTACAAGTATAAAAAGACAGAGCAGAAAAGCTGGGAAGGAAATTCACTTTGTGTACACAAGCCTTTGCATGGGCTAGAATGGGAAGTCGTTCTAAATACACAGTAATGATGCCACTAAGCAAATAAAAACACCACAACAATTCTGTTTCTACCAAAAAAGGCAACTTTTTATTATCATAATTTCGCTTTACCAAAATCAGTTTGTATACATCATATATTGTATTCATAATCATTATATTCAAAAACTAAAACTGGAATGGTAAAAAATGAAATTGATAAGACTTACACAATGTAAGGTCCGGGCACACCAAACACGACACGACATCACAACACGGTATCTACGCGATGTCTCCCCTGTGATTGGCCAATTGGTGAATATCCTGTGCGCGGAGAAGCGCGCTGGCCAATGAGAACTAAGATACTGCGTAAATACCGTGCCGTTATGCCGTACCGTGTTTAGTGTGCCTGGGCCTTTACGCAACATGGGGGAGCGTGGAGACTGTTTTCTATCTACACACGTATAGGGCACATAAACCAATCACAGTTATCTCAACCTTTCCGAGTGTGCCGAGGATTAATATAAAATTTGAATTGCCAAACAGCTGAACCAAATATTCTCTCATGAAAGAAAGTGTTCAGTTATTGTTCTCGTGCTTTCACTCATGAGTAGACATTTGGTTCCCCATTTGGTGATTGAATATTTTCAATCCTCTTGCATATTCTGGAACGGTTAATAGCATCTCTATAAACACTATGGGGGTGTTGCTCAAAATTAATTGCAAATCTACTGCAACTTTGCAAATTGTTACGCGCATTTTCATTCCCGCACGGTATGCGCATTTAGCAAGAAGCGCATGAAACAATGATTTTGATTGGCACGTTCCGATCAACTGCAATTTGCAATCAATTGCAACTTATGAGCAACACCCCCTAAGAGATATTTTCACTAGAAACTTTTTACTATATGTTGATGGGGGGACAATTACAATAGCACCATATTGGTTAACAATGAAATTTGAAAGTATCTTCATAAATTCTTCACAATTAAACATTCAACGGCTTTAGAATTTTGTAACTGTCCTAAACGACTTGATTTCAGGCGCACGCAAAGATGCCCAGTCACAAACGGATGCCTGGTTCCATTTTCAATTTAATTTTCATTTACTGTATAACCCAATATTTTAGCATACAGATATTTTCGCGATTTCAGACCAGTTTGACACATCGGTGTGTTGTTATTTTCACGTTTTTTATATTGTTTGTACACAAATGAATGTGTATCACATAAAGTGGAAATTTTCGTGAGGCCAAAGCCGCGAAATTAGCGAAAAATAAAACCACCCTTAAAATTTCAGCTTATACAGTACATGAAAACATCACTGTAATTATTGCTTTAGAAAATTAGAAAATTAGAAAATTCCTTAGGATATTCAAAGAGAAAATTAAATGTCTTGAAACTTCTGTACAGATATTATCTATAGCATGATATCGCTAGAAAATATGACATATACATGTATTCAAATATTTCTATGCCCCTTTAGATCACAATTTGAATATAAATACTGTTATCATTCTAAGTTTTTCTTTAAAACTAATCTGTGATTGCATGACTGGAAGAACAGTTTGATAGATGAATGCATAAAGTGATTCTACAAAATGTAATTGCATATTGTAATGATTTATATTTTCTACACACACAGCTCTATCTTTAATTGGCAACACTATGGTAACTTTACAGGAAAATACATCAATATTACAATCTAAAACAAAAACACAGTGAAGCAATGTTCTGTACCAGCAACACATTAGAATGGAATTTCAATCCAGTGATTCACACAGCGATCATTTCAATTCAATTTAGGTTGATTTATTTAAATATTTCAATAAAAATGCGTTTAAATCACAGCACTTTGGAGACAAAATAACCAACAATATCCTCATAACACCCTTAGGACAGGGAGAGGAATCATTATGATATATTGTGTTTGAAATTTCTTGTGAATTTTTGCTATTCATTAATAATGCACAGTAAAATGAGTGATTATAATACAGTGTTCTATTAAGAATTAAAATATAATCAATACATAAATTACTGTTTCTTTTCTACAACTGTTTATTTACAGCTTTCCAGACTTAAGAGAGCTAAAAATGTACAACTAATAAACATGAAGCTTCACAAATAGGCATCTAATGAACAAGCAAAATATCTCAGGGGACAAAAACGTGCTTTTATACATGTAGTCTTTGAATAAAATATTCTGCAAAATAGGTTCAAAAGTTGTTTTGAAATTAATTAAAATTGTTTGGTTCATTTAACAAAGGAAGCATTGTTTCACAGAAAATTTGGTCAGCACAAAACTAAATTCAAATCAAACGTTACTCTGACCATACAACTATGTATGAATTCCCTATGATAGGGATAGAATGGCACTAAGAATTTGAAATGACCGTTGGTCCAATAGGAAAAAAAGAAAGATATGGAAAATGGGCAAGTTACACAACAACACACATTTTTTTTTATAAACATTATAGTGGAAATGGCTACATATAGAGAGACTACAATTACAGCACACTGCATTTTCAGTTTCTATATCCCCAAATCAGAAGCTTAATAATGCTACTTATGCTGACAAAAATGCTACTTATATTAATAAAAAATGCTAAATGTTGGGATTGCAAAATTGTTTCATTGCAGTAAACTGTAGCAATACACAGCATTTTAATAATTCAACCCCGAACATTTATTAATTAATTTTTTTTTTACAGCACATTAAAATTTGTCTTTTTTTTCACACATTACAATTATTGGAAACATTATTCTATAGGGTATGCGAGCAAGATGAAAAATAAACAGGTCTGGTATTGCAGTATGCCGTAGCAATACACAGCATTTCTTCCATCTATTTGCTTTGTAAGTAGCATTTTAATGATAATTCGACCCTTAAATTTTCATTAGATTTTACAGCACATTAAGATTTGTCTCTTTTTACACATTACAATTATAATAAACATATCTTACAAGGGTGCTGGCAAAATGAAAAATAAACAAGAATGTAGTTGTAGCCATACACAGCATTTCTTTCATCTATTTGCTATGTAACTAGCATTGTAATGATAGTTCAACCCCTAACATTTTTTTTAAATTTTACAGCATATTAGAATATGTCTCTTTTCACACTTATGAGAAACATTATTAGGATGCTGGCAAAATAGAAAATAAACAGGACTGGCATTTGGTCCTGCAGTGTACGTATACAATGCAACTTTGGTACAAGTCATTTCTAGTCGGTCAAGTGCAAAATCTTTTACACCATTACATGATGGCCAGTTTTATACACAACCACTCACACATACTGCACGTCTAAGCATATAAATTAATAGTTTAAAATTGTTTGTTACAATATTAAATTTCTACAGGCTTTGCTCATCCTTCATATTACTCTACAATATATATACACAAGTCGATTCTTCAGAAATCATAAAGAGTTGTAGTATCAAACAAACAAATAGTGGCGAATTCATACACATAACTAACAAAAACGGATGTAGAATGTATCAATTCTGGTAAAGTGTTAATTGACACAATGGGTGACTTCAAGTACGGTGTTCAGTGTTGGTGTTGGTGTTGAGAGAGCAAAACGGTCCGTAAACCGAGCACCAACACCGTTGATCAGTTTACAGAAGTGATACAGAAACGACGGGAAATACGTCAGAATCTTGCGAGGTCTACCCCAAACACCGACAGACTTCAAGTTTGGTGTTGAGGCTGGTGTTGGTTTTGCTGCAACACCAACACCAGCGTTCAACACCGTACTTGAAGTCACCCATTGGTTTGCAGTATGAAATAGTTCTACTGGTCAAATTGAATGTCATTTCCATGGCATTTTTTCAGCAAGTTATATCATGATAATTCTCACATTTCGATTCAAAATTCTTACAATTTTTCTTACTCCTCATTTGGGAAGCTTTGCAAAAATTTTGCATAATTTGACAGTCTATAATTCGAGGAAGAAACTCAAAACATGAACAGAATTTTACATAACACAAGACACTGATAAAAAGTAGCAAAACAATATACAAAAAATAGACAAAGATGTCATAATTCTCCTTCAAATTTCCTATTTTAAAGAAAAATTCAATATTCCCTTTAAACAAATACATTCTCTGCACAAGAAAGAAAGTGATTGTACACATATTTTTGCATCAGAAATTTAAAGTAGATATCCAAAATATCAAGGAAAAAATGCAAATCATCTCAGTAGAATGAAGAGTCAGATTTATTTCTATCGAACAATCATTAAATCACTGCCCGAGCCTGATTTCTACCCCAATCCCCCTAAAACAAAAATCGTGACCATACAACAACTGAATTGCCAGCCAAACATCATATTTCTTTATTTTTCTAACTTCTTTTCTGTCAAAATGGGGTAGTATCTGTCGATAACCATGATCAATTCAGAACAAAACAATACCAAAATGCACCATACCTGTTTTCTCAGATACATGAAGTCTTCATGGATTTGATTTTGAAAACTCTTGAGAGAATTTAGTCTGTGATGCACAATAGATTTACAACAAATACTCTACCAACAATCTTCATTCCTTTGAATTGGGTTATACGGCAATACATTGAACTATCAAAAACTCATGTTTCTCATGTACACTGTATGCTGCATAACAGATATCTTTGCCAGATCTTGGTTAAAGCAGAAAGATCTGTCCCATTATGAGGTCGTTGCAACAGACAAGTGGATGCACAATGGTATCTTTATGTTCTAAATAATCATTGACATCCTTAATTTTGGTACCCTTTACCCAACATTATAGGCTACTAATGGGACTTACATGTGTATGATTGACTTCGCTGCAACAACAAATGCGAGGTATAAAACTTCAAGAAAGGATTAAAAAAATGGAAAGCTGAACATAAAAACACAAATATTTGACCCACTCTCATTTCTGGTACGTTGGGTTCTTGAATGTTGACGTCGAAGGCTTGTATATCGGATTTTCACCCTGAAAATGAAAGGAATAAAAACAGAGATGGAGATTGAGTGAGAGTGAATTGTCTTAGATGAGACAGAGTAAAATGCAATTTAGATAGAAGAACAAAAATGTGTAATTTTTTTAAATAACAAAACACTAACAAGAAAATTCACACTAAAAAGTGACAATAAAGAATAAATAGCCATTAAATAAGAAATAAAGAATGGATAAAAATGAAATAAGAATAGGAAGAATACAAAAGAATAAATGAAAAAATAAGATAAAAATAATAAACAAACAAATAGAAAAGAGAAGACACATACCTGTCCCCATTGTGCCTCTTGCCTCTCTTTCTCAAACAGCGCAAACTCTCTTCTGTCTTGAACGTAGACTAGTAATCTCCAAACGAGAAGCAACGCCAACCCAACGATGATGATACCGACTACGATACCGATGATGACATGGGGGATGGCATTTGCTTGGCAGACTATGGAGAGAAAGAGAGAGAGAAAGAAATATGGTTTTACTGTGTGTATCATTTTAAATTTTTAATATTTACGCCAGGAGAAGAAGAGAGAAAGAGGACCGACCTTTAACGTCACCATCCGAAAGACACGACCGGGGATCGAACCCGCAGCGCAGGACCAACCCAAGTCAATTTGTGACTGTTCCAAACAGCTTGATTACAGGCGCACGCCACAACGCCCAGAACAATCCATACGAAGATCCTTATATATATCATGTATATCTCATGTTATCAGACCCTCAAACCATAAAGTCACATTTTTCACCTTATAAATTTCCCTTGATCCACAATAAGCCAGTTCGGAGTTGCTTGAAAAGCATCTTGTCCAAAATGACTTCTTTCTTTTTTCATTAGAATAGATCGACAAGGCTATCTTTTCAAATAATGGCTTTTCCAACAAAGCACCCTTCTCAATTCAAAATCCACGAAAGGATTCAGGTGACTGAAATAAACATCAATGAATAGTTTGCAAACTGTATTGCTTGGGAATGTATTCTGTTGAATACCAACTATCAATGAAAAACCTGTTGCATAATGGGCTTAATGTAAATTATAATGACATGAATGCTGAATAATCATTGCTACAGTCGATGATTAAGTAAGTAAAAATGAAACGTTCATCCTGGTCTTGTCTCAAATGACCTTTATCTGCTCATGCGCAGATTGTAACTACATGTACGAACTGGCTTATTTGAGTTATAATGAAAATAATGTTAATAATAATGATAATAATAATGATTATAATAATAATAATAATAATAATAATAATAATAATAATAATTTAAAAAAATAATAATAATAGTATAATAATAATAATAACAATAACAATAACACTGTATCATGACAACTCTGTTGATAATTGTTCATCTAATGCGTTGTAATTTTAAATCGTTCGTATCAGTCACCAGTCAAGTCCAACGAAATCATGTGGAATTCTAACCCCTTATCCAAGTCCTCTCACGGCCAATCTTCTGGTTACGAGAAATCTCGCACTTTGTGAGATTTTCTTTGTACCACAAATTTGCAATCTAAATGCAAAATAATTTCTTATATGCCAAACTTCTAGAGGGCAGAAGAGTCATAGTATTCTGAAAACATTCTCTCTCTCTTCTTAATTCTCTTCCTAACTTCTTCTGAAATTGACCCCGCCCACAAGATTTCATATAGCTGTGTTAAATCTACTCATATTTATGGTTTGAAAAATTCAAGTCTATTCTTACTTTTTTCTCTCTGCACGTATAAAACCATAGAGCCATTTTTCGATGTTCCGTAGGTAAAGATGATGGAACAGTCATCCACATCCAACACGATGCATTTCTCTGAACCATTTGCTGAAAATAAAACAAAAGAAAATATTGAGATAAAGTAAGACTCACTGTTTTTCTTTTTACAAAAAATAAAGTGCCATATCAAAACTGCTACCTAAATGGTTGATGATGTACATTAACTAATCTGTGAAAATATTAGACTTCAAAATTAATGTTTAGTATACAAAAAATTTTTTTTGAAAGTACTGTATGTATGACCTCAATAGGCGTAGGCACATTTTGCAGTAATTAAGCATTTGTGGTACACTTTATTCAATTTTCACAGATATCGTGATAGTGCCTGAAAAACTTCCTTCATTTCTTTTTGCTTTTTTTTCTATCAATCTGAATGTGATGACATAGGTCAGACAGCTTAATTTGCTTATTTTTTTAAATAACATAATCATAAAGTGTGGCAATGTCTTTAACATCACGTGCAATTTATGAGGTCATAGGTTTGCACGTTGGTTGAGCCTAACATGTACATGTACCAATGACTTATCAAATATGGACCCTCTGCTGTCTTGTTAGGTACTCAAAATATAATGAAAGATGGCAGGGTGCTCTCACTGCATTAGCTTGACAATTTTTAAGACATCAAGTTGTGTTGAAATATATAATCACAAAACTTTCAGCTGATAACTATTCTGCACCCATAATACTCATAATACACTGTACTTATGGGTAAAATCACATCATATAGGAATTTAACTGATGGGGTGGTGCCAGAAAGTTTCAATCAATGGTAAGAACAGTGTATCAGCTGATCGCCATGCGCCAATCAAACTCCATATTTCATGCATGTCTTGTTATATGGGCAAACTCTGCAAGCTATTTGGAGTAAATTTACAACAAATTGCAACTTTCTAGAAATACCCCCTAGAACTAATAAAATAAAGACTGGTTAGCAATGCTGGTTTGGTCTAGTACTTACGTATTTTGAGGTTATCCACGACGACTACATTGTAGGGGCATTTGTCACACTCTGCCTTTGAGAGACCTGTTCCAAACGCCTTGCACTGGACGCACTTCTCGTTCCTCGAACACTTGCCTTTACAAGTCTGAACATGGATAAATGAGAAAAATTAGACATGAGAACCAGTTTTCAGTAGATTTTGGGTACCACTTCTTCTCAAGGTTCTCCTTATTCCCATTNCGCGTTAGGCAGGTGGCCGCTATATACAGGGTCTATAACACTGTATTTTTCTCGGGGGGAATTTTTACTGGCCGCTATAAACAGGTGGCCGCTATAGACAGGTGGCCGCTAAGACAGGTTTGACTGTACCAAGTAACTGCGTACTTGGGCAAGAAACTGGGGTAAATTTGAATACATTACTAAACTGCCCTATTCAGACAGATCAGCGTAAAACACATAAGGGGGCAACAGGCGATTGCCCCTCAAACATTTGAAATAACCCCATAAAATGTATTACAGGGGCTATTTTTTAAAGGGAAAAGAAAAAAGAAAAATGAATTAAGAAATAGAGGAATATAAAAACATACCTGTCCCCATTGTGCCTCTTGCCTCTCTTTCTCAAACAGTGCAAACTCTCTTCTGTCTTGAACGTAGACTAGTAATCTCCAAACGAGAAGCAACGCCAACCCAACGATGATGATACCGACTACAATGCCAATGATGACGTGGGGGATGGCATTTGCTTGGCAGACTGTGGAGGGAGAGAGAGAGAAATAAATTTGGTTTTACGCTGTGTATCATTCAAATTTTGAATATTTACGCCAGGACAAGAAGAAGTATGAAATATGAGGAACCTATTAAAAAGCATAGCTTGTAGAAAGAGAGAAGGAGGCGACCGGCCGAGATCGAACCAGTGACCAACACAGGTCAATTTATGACTGTCCCAAACAGCTTGATTACAGGCGCACGCCACAATGCATCTACGCCACAACGCCTCAATCAGCAAGATCCTAATGTTCTCCAATCTCCAAACCATAAGGTCGCATTTTTCGCCACATAAATTTCCTTTGATCCACAATTAGAGTTATAATGTAAATAGTGATAATAATAACAATGATAATAATAATACTTATACTAACACTAAAACTAATAATAATAATAATAATACAATACTAGTTACTAACTAATACTAATACTCTTATACTAATACTGATACTACTACTACTACTAATAATAATAATAACAATAACACTACATCATGACAACTCTGTTGATAATTTTTAATCTGAGGCCGTAATTTTAAATCTTTCGTATCAGTCACCAGTCAAGTCCAACAAATTCATGTGGAATTCTAACCACTTATCGAAGTCCTCAAGTAGTCAAGCTTCTAGTTATGAGAAATCTCACACTTTGTGAGATCTTCTTTGTATCTAAATTTTGCCATCAAAATGCAGAATAATTTTCTTAAATGCAACCCTTCTGGAGAGTAGAAGAGTCATAGTATTCTGAAAACATTCTCTCTCTCTTCTTAATTTTCTTCCTAACTTCTTCTGAAATTGACCCTGCCCACATGATTTCATATTCCTGTTCAATAAAAACATTGCCACGACCGACAGTATTTTGTTAACCGACTTTGATATATACAAAGAAGAAACGCACCTCATTAACCTGTTGATAAATTTTGCTCAATTTATTATCTATAGAAATTATGTAAAAAGTAGCTTTGGTCATAAACTTCATAATATGCATCCGTTTTTTTTACTCAAATTAGAAATTCGATCATATTTGAGTATGAAGGTTAACACTGCTAAATTCAACTAAAGTGAAGTCAAAACATTATTGTCTATTACATAATATGCCAGAGTTTTTGTTGTTTTCTTTATTTCCATTGATCATGTTGATATCATGAAAGTTTGATTTTCACGGAACATGCTAAATGCCAAACTGTTCTAAATTGATTTTTATATGTTATGTATTTTATGTTGTGGCACATGTATATATGTAAAATAAATACCTCGGAAGGAGGATAAAAAGAAAAAGAAAAAAATATTCCTGAGTTAAAACCGTTCATATTTATGATTTAGAAAATAAAAGTACATTCTTACTTTTTTCTCTCTGCACGTATAAAACCATAGAGCCATTTTTCGATGTCCCGTAGGTAAAGATGATGGAACAGTCATCCACATCCAACACGATGCATTTCTCTGAACCATTTGCTGAAAACAAAACAAAAGGAAAAAAATTGTGATTAAATAAGACTCACTGTTAAAGACATTGTATAATGTTGTTTTTGTTTAAACTCACGTGCCCAGCGAATAATCTTATTATTGACAGTTGTTTTATTAGCAGTGTAAGAAATGGAGGAAACATTTTAAACACTAAACTGTACAGTTCTATGTGAAAAAGTTGCTACACAAAGCATAATTTGTGTAGCAATTAGGCTAAAATGCATAGCAAATTTCGATGTGATACCAGGAAAAATTATTCCCCCCGAGTACCAGATCCAAAATGCTACATAAATGGTTGATGGTATACATTTACTTAGATGTAAAAATATTAGTCTTCAAAATCAATGTTTAGAGCTAAAAAAAGAAAGCTGAAATTCAAAATATGACCTCCAAAGGCCGAGTCACACTGGGCAGTAATAATTGATGGCTAAAATAATTGATGGTTACAGTGGTTTGTGAAAGTACTCACGTATCTTGAGGTTATCAACGACGACTACATTGTAGGGGCATTTGTCACACTCTGCCTTTGAGAGACCTGTTCCAAACGCCTTGCACTGGACGCACTTCTCGTTCCTCGAACACTTGCCTTTACAAGTCTGAACATGGATAAATGAGAAAAATTAGACATGAGAACCAGTTTTCAGTAGATTTTGGGTACCACTTCTTCTCAAGATTTTCCTTATTCCCATTTCTTCCCAAATTTCACCACTCTTCAACCTCCATCTTCTCTTCTGCCCTCTCCACATTCTCTCGCTTGCCTTTACAAGTCTGACCATGAATAAATGAGAACTACCACCTGTAAGAAACATTTTCCAGGAGACTTTTGGTACCAATTCTCCTCCACATCCTCCTTCCTTTCAACTCTTTTATCTTCATCTTCTCTTCTGCTCTCTCCACCTTCTCTCACTTCTTTTTCCCTCTCCCCCTTCCTACTTCAACATGACAAAAGGGTAGGGGCATTTGTCACACTCAGCCTTCGAGAGTCTGGTTCCAAATGGCTTGTCCTAGGTGCAATTCCCATTCCTAAAACACTTGCCTTTCTGAACATGGACAAATGAGAAATATTGGACATGAGATATATTTTTCAGAAGATCTTGGGTTGTCTTTTTCCTCTTAATCCTCCTTTCATTCTTTCCCCTTGCCTCTCTTTCTCCAACTTCGCTTATCTCCAATTACTAGCCCTTATCCTAGCATTCCAACTCTCCCCTCCTTCCTTTCCTTTTTGCCCACTCATTCTTCCTCTCTTTGTAACTTTCTCCATTTCCTTTTCCTACTCCCTTCGCACTTTACCCTCCCCTCAATCATCTCCTCATACCACATCTCCACTGTCCTAGCTCATCCTTCTCAATTCACACTTTATCTTCAGCTGATTGCCCCTTCTATTGCTTCCTCCTTGACCCATTCTTCCCATTTCTCTCCCATCCCTTCTTCCCCATCCCCTCCTTCCATCTCCATCCCCTCCCCTCTCATCTCCTCCCCTGCCTTGTTCTGCCCTCCCTCTGCCCTCCTCTCCCTTCCCCCATTACCCTACCCTCCTACTCTCCTCCCCTCCCTTCTCCTCCCCTCCCCTGTCTCTCCCTCCTCCTGCCCTATGCCCTCCCCCTGCCCACCCTTCTCCTCTCCTCCCCTATATTTGAGGCAAGAGAAATTGGTATTCAGGCAAACAATTTGAAATCCACTTGCATAACAGGGCCAAGAGGTGTAAACAAATCATTGTAGCACTCTGATCCAGCCACTTGCTGTAGAATTATTGCTCCGATAAAGAAGAAGAAAGGAGGTTTTACAAATATTTTTTATTCTCTTGAACTTACGGGGCAGTCTTGACACAGCGGCCCCCAATACAGAGACGTTACAGAGAATTATTGCTCAAATAAATAAGAGGAAAGGGTGTTTTACAAATATTTTTCATTCTCTTGAACTTACGGGGCAGTCTTGACACAGCGGCCCCCAATACAGAGACGTTACAGAGAATTATTGCTCAAATAAATAAGAGGAAAGGGTGTTTTACAAATATTTTTCATTCTCTTGAACTTACGGGGCAGTCTTGACACAGCGGCCCCCAATACAGAGACGTTGCGTTACATTTGCACTTTCCGCATACACACTCCCCTTGGTTATTGCATATAGTCTGTTGAGAGAAAGAAAAAGAAAGAAAGAAAAATACAAGGATTAAATGAAAATTGTGTTGTACATTTGATTTCATGCTTGTATAGATTTGGGGTACGCTTATATTTTCTTTGTACAGAAGAACGATATTCAACAATTAAATTATTGTTACAGATTTTAATTCTTATTTTTTTATAAGACAAGTTTTTCAATTCATTCATAAATAAATACATTCATATATGAGAATTATTATTATTATCTGTTATTATCATTATCTATTTAGTCCCAAACACGTTTACCAGAGTAAAAATGACAAATGTATCAGAATGAATGAAAACATTGGCCGCAAGCTGACGTAGCCTGTGTAACTGGGCCATTTGCTCTTCTTACACCTACATGTAAATCGGATTAGAGTTTACATTTTTTGAGCAAATTTCTGATCAACAAAAAATTCTGATCATTAAACTCAAACTCTCTAATATAAAAAGAAAAAGTATAATTTTTGGTTAAAATTCACACAGATTTTGCTATAAATTACGTAAATGAAAGGCCATTGAATTAACAACTATTTCTTCTTTCCCATCTCCGCCGTTTATCTCTACCCTCTATTGCTTTATTGACCCATGGCGTCAATTTCTTTCAGCAAATAAATGAATGGGTACTCCTGGCAGGAATATTTATTCCTTGAAATGCCCAGTGCGCTGGTGGCTGCCGGGCTAAAACCAGGGTAATAATATTGCAAAGCACCTTGAGCACTCAGCAGAGTGGATAGGCGCACTATATAAATTGCATATTATCATTTATATCCTCACCTTATCTGTTGGTGTTAAACATGTGTCTATCCGTGTCGAGCACTCGCAAGCATCACCGCTGTAACCCGGCTTACACTGGCAACGACTCCTTCTCAGAGACTCATCGCAAATACACTGCCCTCTCTCAGCCCCTAAAAGTCAATCATAAAGGAGGAAAAAAAAGTTGTTTCATATATAGATTGGTATAAACATAAATGAGGAACTCCTAATGTTAACTTTTTGAACAAATTTTGAAGGATTATTTTCGTGGGTCTGAAATTCGCGGTCAGCAATTTTACACTGAAAGGCGTGAAAATTAAACCCCCACGAAAATTTTCCACTATACCGGACAGTCTGGCATCATTCTTTACCGCAGTGAATAAGTACCTCCAATGGTGCTAAATGAAGAAAATAAGCAATCATCTGTCAATGATAGATATAACGCATGCATTAGGTTCCAAAATCGGAAGTCAATCCTGATAGGTGCATGACAAACAAGAAAAGAACATTTAAGATAAATAATAAAATTACAGAACTCACCTCCATAAAGCTTCCCTTGATAAATATATCATAGTTGAGGTTACCGCAAAATGAAATCCGTTGCCAATTTAGATCTAAGAATACAAATTACAAAACTCACCTCCACAAAGCTCCCCTTCATATCTATCATAGTTAAAGTTCTTGCAAAATTAAATGTGATGCCAATTTAGATCTACAAATATAAATCATATATTACAGAACTCACTTCCACAAAGCTCCTCATGATATCTATCACAGATGAATTTGTTGCAAAGTGGAGTGTTGCCAATTTAGATCTAAACACATATATCATAAATTACAAAACTCACCTCCACAAAGCTCTCCTTGGTATCTGTCACAGTTGAAGTTGTCACACTCACAGAATGGACCAGATACAATTTCACTGGCTCTCTACCAAAAGGAAGATAAAATAATGACCGAAATTGATGATTTAAAAGAAGTGTAAACAAAAAATAATATTTGTCCAACAGGAGCAGAAAAATAAAAAAAAGTTTGAGAAAAATTGGACAACTAATAACAAAGTTAGGAATGTATATGTATGGATATTTGAATAAATAGACAAATTTGAAACTGTTGACATCATCGATGGACAATTGACTACATATATTAATATCAATGAGATAAAATGTAACTTTTTTGTTACCAAAAACATTATTTCTTCAAATCCTTAATTATAGAATATCCTCATGATAGATAAGTAGATCCCCTATTTGCATCTACTTTATTACATAATATGGTAATAATATTTTATCGAGATTATAAAACAAATGTATGTTCTAATGTGTAATGAAGTTCGAGTGGTTGAATGCTACAATTAACTATGATTTGTAAGTGTACTTTAATCTATAAGACTTTTCTCATGCTCAAATGTCATATCCCGCACAAATGCACTTCAACCTCTCTCTATATCACACATCAGAAAATCATTAAATGCCAGAAGTTTTTTTTAATAACTGACCCTTTCTTTCATTTATTTATATTTAACCAATTGGATACTGGAACCGGGTGGCCCTTGTACAAATTCTATGGGAACATAAGAATTCAGTGGTCAATGGGCTGATAGCCATACTTACGAGTCTTTGGAAGCAAATGCACTGTCCACACACGCACGATCCTCGTCCAGAACAAACAATTGAGGTGTTGGGCCTGAATGGAAGAATAGAAAAAGTAAATAAAATGTACACATCCAATCACACCTGGGTTGAGTGTAGTGTGCAGGTACAGACCTTAGGCTTTGGTTTTCAGCAATGTGAATAGTTTACAATCAAAAGTCTGCGTATATTAGAGAATATTTCACAATAAAAGGTAATGTAGCCTTTGCTTGCAGAATCTAGGTCATGTACTGCACAGAATGCAACACCAATAACGGTGGTGGTGGCGGTAGCAGTGGCAGTGAGGTTGGTTATGATGAAAGTGATGAAGATGTTTATGATGATGATGGTTATGACTATGATGCTGATGGTGGTGGTGGTGGTGGTGGTGGTGGTGGCATAGATGATGATGATGATAATGATGGTTATGATGATGATGATGATGATGATGATGATGATGAGGATGATGATGATGGTAATGATGATGATGATGATGATGATGATGATGATGATGATGATGGTAATGATGGTAATGATGGTGATGATGATGATGATGATGATGGTGGTGATAATGGTAATGATGATGATGATGGTAATGATGGTAATGATAATGATGATGATGATAATAATGACGATTATGATAATGATGGTGATGATGATGATGGTGGTGATGATGATGATGGTGGTGATAATGGTAACAATAATAAACTCCAATCATACTTACGAGATACAAGGTGCGTCATTGTCTTGCAATAGCGGATCATCACTGCTGCACTCGCACGATCTTCCATAATAGCCAGGGTTACAAAGACAACTCCCACACTCTAATGTTCCATTTCCCCCGCTACATTTAGGGCTATTATATTCCTGAAAGAAGAAAATGAATATAACAATAGATCCATTTTGTATGGAACACAATCTTCATATCCATGTATTCTACTAGGTACCATATTGTTACCCAAGCATGGAGCTGGCCAATTAGGCGCTCTAGTATTTCAAGAAATAAATTCCTACCTGGGCGGTGTTTCACCAAGTCGTTCTCAAGGTTATGCACGACTTTAAGATTGACTAGTATCAATTCTTGCGCTGAATGCGTGTACTATTATGAATTATACGCACAAGACAGGATACCAGTCGAATGTAAAGTCGTGCGTAAAGTCTTTCTTATCTTGGTGAAACACCGCCCCGGATGCTATTTTACATTGTAATGCTATTTTTACAAGTTACAAACGAATTTAAGAAAGACTGGAGTTTGTTAACAAGTCTAATACTTATATGATTCTCAATTCTTCAGCACAAAAACTGATGCCAGTCGCACGCAAAATCTTTCTTAAATAAGGTCTATCGTAACTTGGTAAAACAACGCCCAGGTCTCCATTTCCACCTTGGATGAATGCAGCACAGTTTAGAAAAAATTCTTGCTGAAGGAAATCAATGTTTTGTGTCGGAATTGAACCACTGACCCTCTAGTTGAAAGGTGAGAGACAGAACCACTGCACCCAAAATATCAAATAAGCTTCTACAGTTTCTTGAACCACTTACCTAATCTTATATACCCTTCACTGCCCCCCCCCCTCTCTCTCTCTCTCTCTCTAACTCCCTCCCTAAAGCTACAAATACAACTCCCACACTCTAATGTTCAATTCCTTCCACTGCGTTTGGGGCTATTTTATTCCTGAAGGAGGATTATACAGATACAGGTCGGCGGAAAGAAACTGGCATAAATTTGGATATACAAGTAGACCAGCCTATTTAATGCAAACATTTGCAAGCATGGTCATTTAGAATGGCTGGATTTCTGGACAATATTTTTCTGTAAATGATTTTGTAGAGCCAAATTTTATTATTACTAAAAAATGGTTAGTTAAAGATACATGTACTACGTCTTACCCTCTGTGCTTCACAGTCGCAGTTACACTGGAACTCTACATTCACTTTCAACTCCTCGTTAAATCCAATTGGTCGAACAGTAAACCTGTTTAAAAGAGAAAGATTAGGAAGAGAAAAGAAGACTTCATTCTTATTTATCTATATATGGAGCAGAAGAAAATCAGAGTCACAATAACACTGGAATTCAACATTCACTTTCAGTTCCTCCTTAAAGCTTTACGGTAGAATACTTCTTTTGCAGCCTAAAATTTGACTTTCCAAGATTGTTGTGTTACATGTTGAAGAGTACTAGATGTTAGAACTTATCACCAATCAATTAAGCACAAAGATTAGTCATGATAGGTGCATTTATAGTTATTCCAATAATAATTCTGCTATTCGGGCCTCAAATTTATGGACCGTGCGTTCAAAATTCAAAACAGCCGTTGGCCCTTCGTTGACCAATAGCGCAAGAGTCTCTCTCATTGCGTATTCCGCATGATGTGGCAGTGTATTGAAGTGCGCACTGTTTGTGTTCTTACAATGTTTTGTGTGTGTGTGGTACTGTAATACGCTAGGAGTATCGTGATACCGTTGGTGTCAAGATGAATTATGATAGAATAGATTTTTATTTGAATTAAATATTCTGGACTACATTCGACGAAAATACTTCATAGAGGTTATTATTTTGGCATAGCTGAGTTGTGTACACAACAAGTTGTAAGGATAACCGTAATGTGTGCAAATGTAGTTTTCTACCTTTAAATCCAATTGGTCGAACATTAAACCTGTTTAAAAAGAAAAATATATGTTTTTCATTAAAATTACATCTCTTAATAGCGCCCCCCTATTTTGATATATTACCAATGCTTATGGGCGTGGTCATGATGAAAACTACACTTTTCAAAAGCACATATTCTGAGCTTTATGTACAACACTTTATATGAAAATGAATTTTTAAAAAATGACACATTTGTCGCATTTTTCCTGGAATGACCAATATCTACAAAGGAATAGAAGGAACAATGATTTCAAAGGAAAATGGTAAAGTAATGAGCAATTAGGAACATATACAGGGATATATGTTTGCTGTACTCGTCATAAGCAAATATTTTAGAGTACAGATATTTTACCGATTTCGGACCAGTTCAACAGTGGTGTGTAGCTATTTTCATGCTTTTGACAGTGTTTGTACACATATGAATGTGCATCATACAAAGTTAAAATTTTTGCGAGGCCAAAACAACAAAATCTGGGAAAATAAAACCACCAAGAAAATTTCAGCTATCACAGTAAACATTAAAGCTGCTCCCATTTGGAAATTACGGTACACACCTACATGAAACGCTACGAAGGAAAGCAAACATGTGGTGAATAAAATAAATACATTTTCAACCGTTTTTTTAACCAGAGGCTGACCTCTACAGACTAACTCCTCCACATCCTGTTAAAATACAGCAGGATGTTGATTCAATCTAAATTCTAGACCAAATTGCTTGACCTGGAATCAACCCCCTCACCTGGGTTGAGTGCAGAACTATATGGATACATTTCTTACTGAAGGAATTTAACATCATGGGTGGGATACGAATCGCCAAACCTTTATTTGGATATCGGAACCACTAAACCGCGACACTTCCATGTCAGCAAACTGTCATATACTAATAGGCCCCCCTCCCCCCTATTAGCTATGTTCAGAGGAAAGCAAACATTTGGTCACTAGAATAAATATATTTTCAATCGGTTTTTAACCAAGAACTGACCTCTACAGACTAACTCCTCCACATCCTGCTAACCTATCGCAGGATGTTGATTTAATCCAAATTCTATACCAAATTTTTTGACCTGGAATCAACTACCTCACCTGGATTGAGTACAGCACTGTTTGAATACATTTCGTACTGAAGGAATTCAACACCATGGGTAAGATACGGTACGAATCACCAAATCTTGACTTGGAAGGTGGGAGATAGAACCACTACACCCAGGCGCTTCCATGTAATCAAACCATCATATACTAATTGCGCGCCCCCCCCCCCCCCCCCAGTTACATTACCTATGTTCAGAGAAGAGCAAACATTTGGTCAATAGAATAACTACATTTTCAACCATTTTTTTAACCAGAGGCTGACCTCTACAGACTAACTCCTCCACACCCTGCTAACCTATAGCAGGATGTTGATTCAATCCAAATTCTATACCAAATCATTTGACTTGGAATCAACTCCCTCACCTGGGTTGAGTACAGCACTGTTTGGATACATTTCTTGCTATTAAAAGGAATATAACACGTAGCATGGGTGGGATACGAATCGCCAAACCTTTATTTGGAAATCGCAACCACTATAAAAAAAATGCGACACTTCCATGTCAGCACACCATCATAAACTAATAGGCCCCCCACCCCCCTCTATTAGCTATGTTCAGAGGAAAGCAAACATTTGGTCAATAGAATAACTACATTTTCAATCGTTTTTTTAACCAAGAACTGATCTCTATAGACTAACTCCTCCACATCCTGCTAACCCCTAGCAGGATGTTGATTTAATCCAAATTGTTTGACCTGGAATCAACTCCCTCACCTGGGTTGAGTACAGCACTGTTTGGATAAATTTCTTGCTAAAAGAATTTAACACCATGGGCGGGATACGAA
>BQKZ01000614.1:28913-44028 GCA_036244855.1 Temnopleurus reevesii | reverse complement strand
ACAATATGAGTCATTATCAGCCCTGTAGTCTCCCACTATCAAAATAATTCAGCCGCAATGTATTACTCATGGGGTTTATATCATTTAATATTATGTAGGGATATGGGATAAGATAAATTTCCCTTCCTGTATATATACATTTTCATGTACATCAACCGGTACGTGTACATGTACATGTATATGATGGGAGGTCTAAGGTCCGAACACCTATAGTTTCAGCTTTTTGCTCATGAAGTCAATGAATATCCTATTCAATTTTAATCTGATGTTGTCTCAAATATTCTAAAGAGAATGTATGAGAAATATCTTGGCAAATTCTGACGAAGAACAATGTCACAATGAAATATACATTGATTGAATAGATTATTTATTTCCTTTTTCAAAAGACAAAATAAACATAAGAAAATACAAGAAAACATAGTAAAAAAAATTAAAGGGAGCAAAAATACCTAAAATATAGCTTGTGTTGGGGTCGCCTAAACAATAAGCAAACAAGAGACAAAGTCTTCTTTTCCCTGAGCATGCAAGTTGTATGTAAATGGTGCACAGATGAGCATCTCGGCGCAGAGAAGGATGCCAAAGGTCTATTTAATTATACTTTAGGGGCCTACAGATGATCAAATCAATTATCAACTGATGAATTGATGAATTAAAGAGTTCACAATTTTATGAAAACCAGGCAGTCTAGGATTACAGAATGCAGCAGATTGAAAATTAAAGGTATAGATTCGTAATGGTCAGGAAGCAGTGAGTGACGTGAAATGAGCTGATTTATTCACAAGTTGGTTTACATGCATGAATATTACTGTGTACGAAATTAGGAAAAGGTTGTTGCATGTATTCTGGGGTATTTTAAGCCGAACATGCCAATCAGCCATTATTCCTACGGTGTGCTATTGCTTTCGCACGGGGGAGCGTCGGCCCGGAATGGGCCGAGCGATCGGTGGTATTGTCTGCGGTGTGTGAGTTTGCGTTCATTTAGTACGTGAAGCATGTTGTGCTAGGGAGGGCGACCGCAGCATCATTTTTTAATCTGCGATAATTAAGCCATTTCTTGATCGATTTTATTCAAACAAACTATGAACATGCTCTAATTAATTGCTATTGAAAAACTGCATTATGGTAATACTTTTACTCCAGCTCACAAAGTAGTTAAATATCTGAAGCGCCATCTCTCCCAATACTAATCTATCGGTTTAAGGGACCTACGCTGTACTATTATGGTTTGTGGTATCGCATTCAGAGATTAACACAATATTGTTACAATTGTTATTTAATATTTATCTGAACTATGAAAATATCAATGATTTGATGATTTCCTGTTTAGAGGATAAATGCTCATTAACACTGAATATAGTTAACAGTTGCCTCTCAAAACATCTATAGCTGGAAGGCAGCCAGATAAAAATTAATTTTTTGTTGTTTTACAAAATAACTCCAGCCACTAATCAAGGCCATTGTTAGCATGCTCTATCTGCCAATTTTTCGTTGCTACATCTTAAAGGGAATAATCAGATCTGTTTATGATACATGTAAGTTCTTAACATGTGACAATGTCTTTAATTTAATTGAATAAACATACCTTTCCATCTCCAGCATAATGAAATGACGAATCTGTCGTGTAAATGACGAGATGCCTTGCATTGGCTCTCCATCCAATCTCTTTCTGCAATGTAAAAAGCAAAAATTATAGAAATACAACAATTTTGATTATTAAACATCGCTCAAAAATATTTTCAGTAGGCTAGTTTACTCATAGATACAAACTTATGCATAATGTGTTTCTTGCCATAGAACGCAATCACATGGTAGTTCTTAAACCTCAGGGAGCTATAAATATAGCACTCCTGGAGGATATCAAGGAGAATTTTAGGAGAGCTAAATGGAAATTTCATGTCGTGTGATTGGGGTTACAAGGGGCGCTATTAATCACCCAAAAATTATTTAAAGGGAGCTTTAGGAGAGCAATCGCTCTCTCTCCCCTTAGCTCTTAGTCCCTAAAAGCGGTTAGTAATAATTGAACTACAATATTACAATACAGTTCAAAATCAAGTTTATTTTACACTCTATTTTAAATATTTCCAGATATTAACTAATCAAATTAACATTTCTTTAATGATCCAAGTAACTCTGATGATGTTTGTTAAAGAAAACAAATTTATCATTTTCCAAAACGATAGACGTAGAGCATATATTAGCTTCCCCAATCCGAAGTCATCTTGCCAACCTCAGCAGATCAATATTGACGGTATCGTGAGATATCGTTCGATATCACCCATTGTTGGTGGCGAGAAATAATCTTTGTGGTGAACTGAAAAAAAGTTTATTATATTAAATGGATATCACAAGAAAAAGTTAACCAAACCAAAAGGAAATACCTCTACATAGTCTTACCTCGCAGACTGTGATTTGCATAAGAGCATCCATGCCCCCTTCTGGCGCGTCCAGATTTCCTGAAGCTCTCTGGTTCTTGACAGTATTCTGAAATATAAACAAGACGTTTTCATGACATTCAACTATACAAAGTAGATGTAGATAATAATAATATGATCTCTTATATTTTTCACATACAGCCCGAAGTGCTCTAACAATATCATTAGCCTGGTCAAAGGATATAGAACAATATCAATCGCATATCTTGTGTAACCTTAGCTCCCTGGGGAGCTTCAACAATGTCAGCCTACAATCTTCATATCCTATCAGGTACCCATTCAAACACCTGGGTTGAGTGCAGCACAGATAAATTTCTTGCTGAAGGAAATTAATGCCATGGGTGGGATTTGAACCAGCAACCTTCTATTTCAGAGGTGAGAGTCAGACCCACTACACCACGGCGCTTCTACGTTTCATAGGGGTTCATGCTTACCGAGAAGTTGTCAATGTTTTCATCCAATGGGAGGACATTCTTAAATCCATACGGTGCCTCGCATCCAGTACACGGTGCGATCAATCTAAAAAAAGGAAATAAAACATTGATAATTTTCACCATTCATCATTCAAATGTTGTACATGTAACTCACACTCACATTCGTTACACGGTGCATTCAATCTAAGATGGTGTTGGTCAAAATCAACTGAAAATCAACTGCAACTTTGGAAATTGTAACACGCATTTTCATTCGCGCACGGTATGCGCATCTAACAAGACGCCCATGAAACAATGATTTTGATTGGCACAGTTTGATTGTTTGCAACTTGCAAACAATTGCAACTTTTAAAAAACATTCCATATAAAAGAGGAATGAAACATTAACACTTTTTACCATACAGTCATTCAAATGTTCTAACTCACTTCATTGATTGTTAGATTTTTTTCTCAAGATAAACTATTGACTGGACTTTTGATTGACTGTACACTGGATATCTGGCTGGACCACTATGAATTCCTAGTTTATCATTTAGTGTTAAATAAACACTTAAACCAGCTATTTTGCCGAAAGTGAAATCATCCAATAGGTACATATCGGTATCAAATTCCTTCCCTGGGAGGAACCAGGTCCTTCTCGTGCTCTCTTCATCATTCATTTAATTCAAAGTGCATCATGAAAAGTTAAAGGATGCACTTCCTGTATGAATATCTTATATCTTTTAAGTGTCATGTGTAAGCTTTTGTTCTGAAAACAACACAAAATGATGAAGTATACACTTCTAAGAAATTAACTTATATATTCACTTATGAAATAAGAATATGATTTGCCAACAAATCCCATTGAATTGGGACTTTAAAATGTCATTGAGCAACGATTTATCATGTTTCATTTCGCGTACCATAAAGTGAATGAAAATCACATGACGTAAGCTTGCTAAAAGATAACTAAGACAATTCTCGATGTGTCGTATGCGATAAGCGGAATTAGCCTCAATATGCTAGTTAAGACCATTCTGAGCAACTGGCCCCAGGTCCTTTGAGTGCTCTCTCCATCTTTCATTGAATTTAAAGTGCAACATGAAAAGTTGAAGGATGTACTTCCTGTTTAACATCTTACATCTTCATGTGTAAGCTTTTGTTCTAACAAAGATATATGTGAACAGGACACAAAATGAGGAAGTATGCACAAAGAAACTCACTTATAATTTCAATGGTCAACTTCAACAAATCTTGAGTACTTTTTCACAAAAATATCAAATTTCCAAACCTCTTTGTTCCCAAACCCAGTTCATTGGTTTTATTTCATCTTATATTTGGTTTTTCCCTGAAATATAGTTTACATTTCCTTATTAAAATCATAATTGATTTTGTTTTGACTTTTCATTTCAAATAATTTACATTAAAGAGGAATATTCATGATGGGATCATAATTTTTTGGTATGAATATAGAATGAGAGTGAGAAGATATTGTGAAAAATTGATTGTTTTATCTGTATCATTTATCTCGATACCATTCATTTAACATCAGCAAAATACAAGACATGTGTACATGACTTTGTACGATCCAATAAAGGGATATTTTGTACTGTCAAGAAGTGCGTGACATTCGTCATAACACATGACCAAATATTGCCAATTTCCATCAAAATCCTTTGTTAGTCGTATCATTGAAATATTCATAACTTTCTTATTTATTGTAAAAATTACTTCAACCTTTTTTTAAACTATTTGTATGACTTTTCTGCTTGTAATCAAAGCAAGAATTTTTCAGTCGCAGGCCTAGCCTTTTAAGATCCCAATCACAAATGAGAGGTTAATCCAATTTACACTGTGTTTTATCATCATTTAAATGTTAAATTATCCTTTCTCTCAGAATGCTTAAAAGCTAAACCGATGTAAAATGATAACGTGATTACATAAATTACTAAATCAAATATAAATTTAAAGATGATAAAAAAATGAAAATTTAAAAAAAGAGCTTGAGCTATCGATACTAACAGAATCTTAATTATAAGCAAAATGACAAGGAAATTAAGTGAAGCTCAAGCTCTTATTGACTTCATTTTACTCAACAGCTCTCCTTTATCAGAAAAACAGTTTCAGCAATATCTAAATTGTATACAGAAGAAAAAATAACTTACTTTTCAGGCACTGTGCTCACATAGGGCATAACAGTCTTATCAACGAATGATCCAAAGCCAAGTCTGAAATTACTTGTAATGTTGTCCATTTCTCTTGCTGGAAAATGATTGAATAAGAGGTGGGGACAAAATAAAGAAGTACTTTCAAACTTTCGAACAGAAACAATGTTTAAAATACCAAAAAAAGGCAATAATTCAGTGTACATAAATTTTAGCTAATTAACTACATTTTAAAAAAATTATTTTCATGTTTTGAAAGAATTTTGTGCACAAGTGGATGGGCATTATAATAAGGAAAAATCTTGTTCTTGGAATATTATTTTACATGCAATAGGAAGAAAAAAATGCAAATTAAAAAAAATCAAGCATGGGATTATTCACAGGGCTGGTTGAAAGAGGGTAACTAAATATCTAGACCCCATAACATAGAGGTCTGCAGTTTGTCGCTAACTTGGAAGAGCAATAATTATTGGTTACTGGTTAGTCTATTGAACAAAATGCGAACACAACAAAGATCTCAATTGGTCATTATCATTAGCGATTAATCACAAACCTGCATCCTCCAGGGCCCATCTCTTTTTTCTTCTTTTTTCTTTCTTTTTTGCTTCATAATACTGAGGCAAACAAAAACAGTTTGTACATACATGTACATGGACCTATAGTATATGTAGCATGTCTCTAAGAAGAACAAAGTCCTTTATTTTATAGGGCACTGATCTCTTTTGTATTTTTGTGTGCCTTTCGGTTCATAATAAAGAGACAAACTAACAAAAAATAAGTTCTACATACCTAGCGTGTCACCAAGAAGAACAAGCTTAGAAAGATCATCTTCCATAGACTTTGAAAGATCCATCACATAGTACAGATCAACTGGATAATCTTCTGCTTGTCGAACCTGAAGTGTCATCGTTACAGGCTTGCCTGTAAAGAAAAAAAATAAATGTTCCGATAATTCAATCATTTGATTCCTACACCCTGTATTTTGCTCACAAAAAGCTTTAAAGAAGCAAACATTTCAAAAGATCATCTTCCATTTATAGACTTTGAAAGATCACAATTCCATCCATAATAAAGATCAACTGGATAATCTTCTGCTTGGCGGACCTGAAGTGTCATCGTAACAGGCTTGCCTGTAAAAAGAAAAGAATAGATGTTCCGATTATTCAATCATTTGATACATACACCCTGTATTTTGCTTACAAACAGCTTTAAAGAACATATCTTCTGCTCTGCGGACCTGAAGTGTCATCGTAACAGGCTTGCCTGTAAAAAGAAAAGAATAGATGTTCCGATTATTCAATCATTTGATACATACACCCTGTATTTTGCTTACAAACAGCTTTAAAGAACATATCTTCTGCTCTGCGGACCTGAAGTGTCATCGTAACAGGCTTGCCTGAACAAAAATAAGTCAATTACTAATACACTAATATTGTTCCTGTCAATAAACTCAAATGTTCCACTTAATTCAATACAGCAATGGGAATATCATTTAATTATATGAAAAAACAGTCTGTAATATATATGGTTCATGTTCTTATTTGAATCTAAAGTACACATGCATGAATACAGATAAGTGCAACACATTATGCAAGTTTTAAAGATCAACTTGTGAATGAAACTAAATACAGAAGCCTTTTATCAAAAAGACAAATGAATACCCACGGCAGGTAAATATGTTATTTTTCTCTTTCTCATAAATACACACACAAAAAAAAATGTTGATTTTTATCGATTCAATGAAAATTAAACTTATTCAATAACTTTCATGAAATTTGTTATACTGTTTACAGGTCTACTTCAAGAAGAGTGGACACAATCTTGTATTTCCTGCAAAGATACTGCATACATCACAACCACAGAGTTACATTTCCTATTCATTTCTCAAAATACCTTGACAGATGTATCGCTCCCTCTGAATTAATTTTCACAGAAAAATGNTTTTCCTACCAATTTCACAGTACATGTACATAAATAAAGAAATATAATATCAACACCAGGTATATCCTGGGAGGAGTTGTTTACACACCAGAAAACGAGGATACAAAACCATTTCCTGTCACCTAATAACATAATCCATGATCTTGTCAGAAATTCATACCAGTTTACATCCTGTCAACTACATGTATCTACAAAGAATTCATAATTTGTCAGTTTTCTCCTTCATATTTACCTTAACTCATAAGTGGGATTTCAACCTACGAATCTCTGGTTGTAAGGCAAGCGTCACGACCACTACATTATGACACCTCTGATAATATTTGTTAAAAGAAGAGTCTACCCAAAAATAATAATTTTTTAACAGAAGCAGAAGAAATTGGTGAGTAAAATAGAAAAAGTTTGAAGAAAGAAAATCGGACGAGTAATAAGAAAGTTATGATTTTTTTTAATTTGAAAAAATATGCAAATCAGTGGAAATTTCCAGAGATGTTGGTAATTTGATGACATCATGGGTGCACAACTACACATGTAACAGAGTTTTCATTATATAAAATTCATAATTTTTACACAAAGTTGCAAAGTTTGTATGAATGTAAACATGCAAATAGTGGATCTACATGTCTATCATAAAGATATCCTATGGTTTCAGTTTTGAGGAAATAATATTTTTGGGGAAAAGGTAACATTTTATGACATGTAATAAATGGTCAGTTGTGCCCCTATGACATCATCAGTTGCCAATTTGTCTAAATACATGTACATAACCATTCATAACTTTCTTATTAGTTGTCCAATTTTTCTCAAACTTTTTTTGTTCTGTTCTTCCAATGTTTCTGCTCCTGTTAAAGAAATATTATTTTGGGGTAGACTCTCCTTTTAATCAGTTATTGTGAACTCATTTCAGACTACTTTCCTTCTTGAAATCTCAGATCCTCGGGTACTAGAATGCTAACTCCTCACAGAGTGAAATGTTATTTTGGTGAAAAGGGGTTTGCTGTCAATGCTCCTTTACTGTGGGACAAACTCCCTAATAACTGGTAGAATTATTCAAACTTGGTCTCAAACGTGGTCGTAAGACATGCCTTTTCACATTGTACTGTATGTAAATTAGCTTTTATTCTTTATCCCTACCCGCCCCTGAATTTAATGAATACCCTAATGATTTAAAACTTTTTTTGATTTGATAATCATTTCTCAGATTAACATCAAGACCTACACTATGCAAATAAAGGACCTAAAGCCACGATAGTTTGAGAGGGGTATCAAAGAGGCCATCTTCATCTGGACTCTCAGACCTAATCTCAACAGAGGCATGGTAATTTGTGTTGTGTTAAGAGCAAAATTTAAACGTTCAGTAAACAATACTCACATCTGGTTCTTTTGGGCTGGACAGGCTGTAGCTGTGATGGTCAAGGTGAAGTTAACTGTATCTCCAAGCTGGAGACTCTCGCAGACTTGCGACCCCGGAGTGACCAGTCCGCCCGGGCAGTGTGCGGTGTACTGGATGTTCAAGCTGTCGGGGGCATCGTCGACTACTTCTACTCTTGATGTAATTTTCTGCAAAAAAGTTTTAAACAAATTAATATCACACAACGAAATAAAGAGATCTGCAGTGAACAATGTCCAAAGACAAAGATGACTCAGAAAGAAAGAGTGAGCTGTCCATCTGGGAAGTGGGCCAGGTTTTCAATGTTCAAGCTGTCTGGGGCATCATTGACTACTTCCACTCTTGATGTAATTATTTGAAAAAAGTGAGGAAAAAACACTAAATATTACAGTGAACACTGTCAAAAGATAACAGAGAAGAAAGAGTAAGCTGTCCACCAGGGCAGTGGGCGATGTACTCAATGTTCAAGCTGTCTGAGGCATCGTCGACTACTTCTACAGTGTACTCTTGACATGATTTTCCAAAAAAAGGGTAAAAAAAAACAAATTTGACATCGAAGGAGAATATTAAAGAGATATCAGCAGTGAACGCTATCGAAGGATAACAAAGTTACAGTGATCAGTCCTGTCATTTCTTGAACGTTTCAGCATCAAGAATCAGCTATCGATTGCATTTAAAAAAGTGCCCTACAAACTTCTTGTTTTCTAGTATCCAAAGAGCCAATTACATCCACTTAAAATAAGCAATTGCTTACAATATTCTCATGCATTCCAAGTTTTCGTCACAAGTGAACGACTCACAGTAGAGTATGGTTTAGGCAGAAAGCACAAGACCTATGTTGACACTTTAAAAGCAGACGCTGGAGCAGTTGGCACAGACGAACTGAAAAATATCATGATGGACAGGAGTAACTGGAGGATCCATACTCGGTCTCGGCACTTTAGCCGACCTGGTAGGTAGGTACATGTAGGTATGGTTATTATTGCTATCTTTGCGTTTCTTTTGGTTCAACTGTTATTATTTCATACACATTCTGGAACAGTTGGCATCCATGACAAAATATGAGACTAAAAATAATAATCTAGAAATAATTAAGAAAATGAGCTTACATTGTAGTTATCTTTGACGAGCTGTACAATATTGTTCGAGTCCTGCGCTAGAACACCAGCTGTTGCGCCCTCTATGTATTGTGTGAGATTCTGAAAAGAAGAGGAAAAAGAAAGAAAAAAATGAAACTTCAGAAGAACGAAAGTTTTACACATGGTTCAACAAGCAAACAACAGGCTATGGATTTTTCGGTTAGAAAGTCAGGTAATTTGCGTAAAGATATGAGCATATCATTTGTATAATGCTTTGTAACAGATAATTCAAAAAGTGGTTTTATCACATCTTTTAAAATGGAAAATAAGCACTAAAAACATTTCATTGGGAAAGTTTTGAACAATACAAAATTACTGCTCTGTGATGCTCTGATATTCAAAATTTTATGTTCAGCGTAAATATTCCATATTCCATGTACACAAGTCTATTAGCATTCTAATATGTGAAAACTTTGGTGAATTCATGGTTGCAAAAATACCCCCCCCCCCCGGCAAAAATTTCAACTTATACAGTAATTTCTTTTTCTCAAACTCACGTTGTAGACTTCAAACTCCTGCTGGACGACAGCAAAGATTGGGATGACGCTGTTCTCTCTCATCTTGGCGTTGAGATGACTGATTGAGGGGTAGTCCAAATAATGAGACATGGTATAGTTCTGAGAAAGAGGGTCCAGATGGCATTGTCCATCGTTAGGCGTGATGATGCCGCCAAGCTGAGAATAAAAATTGAGGACCATTTATTTCATTAAAAGATGTTACAAGGAAAGTATTATTCATTCATAGTTATGAAGTCATTTTCTAGATCTCATCTTAGCGTTGAGATGACTGATAGAGGGGTTGTCCAAATAATGCGACATGGTATAGTTCTGAGAAAGGGGGTCTAAATGGCACTGCCCTTCATAAGGCATGATGATGCCGCCAAGCTGAAGAGAACAAATATCAAGGATTATTTATTTAATTAAAAGATATTAAAAGGAAAATGATATTCATTCATAGGATGAAGCTATTTTCTAAATCTCATCTTAGAGTGGGTAGTCCAAATAATGCGACATGGTATAGTTCTGAGAAAGGGGGTCTAGATGGCATTGTCCATCGTTTGGTGTGATGATGCCGCCAAGCTGAAGAGAACAAAAATTAATTAAATTGATCATTCATTTAATATATTAATAAAGGAAAGCATTATTCATTCATAGTTATGTTTCTAGATCTCATCTTGGCGTTGAGATGACTGATAGAGGGGTAGTCCATATAATGTGACATGGTATAGTTCTGAGAAAGAGGGTCTAGATGGCATATTGCCCATCGTTTGGTGTGATGATGCCGCCAAGCTGAAGAGAACAAAAATCAATTAAATTGATGATTCATTTATAAAGGAAAACAATACTCATTCATAGGGATGAACTTATTTTCTAGATCTCATCTTTGCGTTGAGATGACTGATAGAGGGGTAGTCCAAATAATGTGACTTGGTATACTTCTGAGAAAGGGGGTCTAGATGGCATTATCCATCGTTAGGTGTGATGCCGCCAAGCTGAAGAGAACAAAAATCGAGGATCATTTATTTATTAAAAGATAAATGAAAGGGAAATTCTTTCAGAGAGACAATACTGTTCTCGCTCATCTAAGAGTTGAGGTACATGTAAATGATAGAGGGGTATTAATGTGAAATGGTATAGTTCTGAGAAGGAGGATCTAGATGGCATTGCCCATCATTAGGTGATGATGCCACCCAACTGAAGAGAACCGATAGATATGAATTCATTGAATCATCTATCTCATTCAAAGATAAATAAAAGTGAAATTCTTTCAGAAGGACAATACTGTTATTTTTCATCTTAGGGCCTACACTGTAGTTAAAATTGTGATAATGTGATATGAAAGGGAGGTTCTAGATGCAAAGCCGCTTGTAGACTTTAAGGCCCGTATTCTGATGTCAGGTTTAACTTAAACTAGGGTTTAAATCTGTGGTTTAAGTATGGGTAGCCCAAAGTGCCAAAACTATATTTAAACTGTATAATTCTTATGTTAATTGCTCTCTTTTTCCATACTTTAATAATGTAGAAAACTTTCAGTTTTTATTCCAAAACAATGTTTAATACTATGGATGCTAAATATACTGGTAAATTAATCACCAACTGTTATAGAGTAAATGAAGCCTCTTTTGGCTTTCCATACTTAAACCACAGATTTAAACTCTAGATTAAGTTAAACCTGACATCAGAATACGGGCCTAAAAGTCTTATTGTAAAAATCCTTATTTCAGAAAATGTATCCATTCTTTAATAGCTTCTGTGTACTTTCCATCACTGCATCTCAAGGGTATAAAATATCGTATTTTGTCCTACAAATGTGCTTTCCAGTGAAAAATCTAAAATAGATGAGATAAAATCCTACTAGTATACAGTCCTGCAGATGGAATTACCGGTCTTTACAATATACGTTTAATTATTCCACCGAGTTAAAGACAATGCAAATCAACATTTTTTAATACTTTCTTTATAAAAAAAATAGAGTATATTCCTGTAGAAATAGTTGGCATATTCCTATAGAAATTGCGCCATATGAATGTATAATTGTTATCATTATTGGGACAAATATACAACCACCAACCCAATTATACATGGATACAGTATGTATGTACTGTAAAATGTACATGTACCGTAATACACCAGAAGCTACCATTCATGTACATGATATTGCCTATAAACAATAGCTTAAAGACAGGAAGCAACTTCCCGGCTTTGCGGACAATATGAGTCATTATCAGCCCTGTAGTCTCCCACTATCAAAATAATTCAGCCGCAATGTATTACTCATGGGGTTTATATCATTTAATATTATGTAGGGATATGGGATTAGATAGATTTTCCTTCCTGTATACATTTTGGTGTACATGAACCGGTACATGTATATGATGCAGAGGAGGATCCCGGATTTTTTAAAAGAGGGGCGTGGCACATGTGTCGATTTGTTCTGTAAAAGACCATATTTCTTAAAAAAAATATATAAAGTGAGTGATATACCACCTAATTCCCTATCGTTTTTCCCTTTTTCTTTCATTTTTTTTTTGGCCGAAAAATACGGGGGGCGTGCGCCGGGACACCCCCCTGGATCAGCTACTGTGATGGGAGGTCTATAGGGTCTGCGCGCCTATAGCTTCACCTTTTTGCTCATGAAGTCAATGAATATCCTATTTTATTTTAATCTGATGTTACATGTATCTCAAATATTCTAAGGAGAATGTGTGAGAAATATCTTGGTAAAATCCGACCAAGAACAAGGTCAATTTCAATAAAAAAAATACCCCTTTCATTTTTTACACTACAAAAAGATTCTCTTCATCCGATTCACTTTACAAGCAGTTGGTGATATTCAGGGAAAATGGCTTCTTTTCCCTCAGCATGCAAGTTAAATTGCCTATGTCAATAGTGTCTCTGCACAGAGAATGATGTCCATAGCGTACAGGTCTATTTTCATGCTTTAGGGGCCTACAGATGATCAAATCAATTATCAGCTGATGAATTCAAGATTTCACATTTTTAAGAAACCCAAGAAGTCTAGGATTACATAATACAGCAGATTAAAGAGTTAAGGGACCTACACTGTACTATTATGGTTTGTGGTATAGCATTCAGAGATTAACACAATATTGTTACATTTGTTATTAAATATTTATCTGAACTATGAAAATATCAATGATTTGATGATTTCCTGTTTAGAGGATAAATGCTCATTAACACTGAATATAGTTAACAGTTGCCTCTCAAAACATCTATAGCTGGAAGGCAGCCAGATAAAAATTAATTTTTTGTTGTTTTACAAAATAACTCCAGCCACTAATCAAGGCCATTATTAGCATGCTCTATCTGCCAATTTTTCGTTGCTACATCTTAAAGGGAATGATCAGATCTGTTTATAATAAAATCGTAAAGTGTGACAAAAAAAACATACCTTTCCATCTCCAGCATAATGAAAGGACGAATCTGTCGTGTAAATGACGAGATGCCTTGCATTGGCTCTCCATCCAATCTCCTTCTGCAATTCAACCAATCAAAATTATGGAAATACAATACTTTTTCATCACGCAAAAATATCTTCAGTGGGCTAGTTTACTCATAGATTCAAAGTTTACATGTATGAATATATATTTCTTGACATAGAATACACTTACATGGGTATTCCTTCAACCTGTTAGTGACAATTGAACTCCAATATTACAACACAATTCAAAATCAAGTTAACTTTACACTTCATTCTAAATATTTCCAATCATTATACCATGGTGTATTTCTTTCATGCGTAACCAAGTAACTCAGATAATGTTTGTTTATAAAGAAAACAATTCAGTAATTTTTCCAATTGATCTACGCAGAACGTGCATTTGCTTCCCCCAATCCGAAGTCATCTTCCAAACCTCAACAGATCGATATTGACGGTATCGTGGGATATCGTTTGATACGACCAATTGTTGGTGGCGAGAATTGATCTTCGTGGGGAACTGAAAAAGTTTATTATTATACATGGATATAACAAGAAAAAAATTGACCAACACAAAGGAAACACTGATATATAGTCTTACCTCGCAGACTGTGATTTGCATTAGAGCGTCCATGCCACCTTCTGGTGCATCCAAATTTCCTGAAGCCCTCTGGTTCTTGACAGTATTCTGAAATATTAATGAGGCAACATTTCTATGACACTAAACTAAACCAAGTAGATATAAATAATAATAATATGATTTCTTACATTTTTCACATACAGCCCGACGTGCTCTAGTACTATTATAAACCTGGTCAAAGAATAATAATCGCACATGGTGCATTTTCTTAGTTTCTTGGGGAGCTTCCAGTGTCAGCCAAATTTACAGTGGCAACGACAATCTTCATATCCTACCAGGTACCAATTTAAACACCTGGGTTAATTGCAACAGAGTGTGGATACATTTCTTGCTAGAGGAAATCAACGCCACGGGTGGAATTTGAACCACCGACCTTCTAGATGAGAGGCAAGAGTCAGAACCACTACACCACAGCGCTTCTAGGTTTCATAGGGTTTTATGCTTACCGAGAAGTTGTCAATGTTTTCATCCAGTGGAAGAACATTCTTAAATCCATATGGTGCCTCACATCCGGTACACGGTGCAATCAATCTTAAAAAAAAAGGAATGAAAAATATATTCTTAACCACATGTTATTTAAAGGGGAACTACACTCAGACATTAAATTGCTATCATTAAATGAAGAATAATAATATGAACAAACTGTGAATATGTGAGCAAAATCGGACAATCCATTCAAAAGTTATGAATTTTCAATATTTTGATTTACACCCCTCATGGGCTCCTTAAATTGGCAAACGTACAGGCACAAAATGGCTGCCAACATGGAGAACTCTTCATTCACTTTGTATGTAAAATTTCACATTTTCCTCTTTTTCCAGAAAAGTAGACAAAGTTTTTTTCAGTTAGATATATTACAGCCACATCAATTCTGCAAGAATTCCAGAAAGAACGGTGTTGATTCCTCATTTGAAATATGAAATTGATCCATTTTAAATAGACTTATATACAAAGTGAATGAGGAGTTCTCCATGTATGACATCACAGATTATGCTAATTGGCTATACGTTGCCAATTCAAGGATGCCCAGCACAGGTGGAAATGATAACTTTGAAAATT